>JAHTLZ010000237.1:53100311-53126096 GCA_023846285.1 Phrynocephalus versicolor
AATATGACATGATAATATGTTTGCTTGTTTGAAATGTATATTTTTTTTGCAATGATCTGACGATTTGCAAATAAAATTTTCCTCCTCCTCCTCCATAACATAGCTGTTCCTTCTCAATTTGTGGATAATTTGAATGCAACCAGACAGGTACACACACAGCCTTTGACTTGGGAAGGTAGAATCCTGTGCTACTGGGGCTGTCGTTCACATAGAGGACTTCAGATATACAGTATGGCCACAGTGTGTGTGCATACACAGAGTGACATTCATATTCATATACTATGTATGGACATTGAGGGGAAATGATTTGGGCGACCTTAGGGTGGAGCTAATCAGCACGAGCCTGTTCCTATTAAGCTGAATGCCTGAAGAGTGAAGAGGACGATCATCTATATGGAAAGGCATAGAGAGAACAGATGCACTCAAGGCTGAAGTCTCAGATACTTCTGGTTGGTGGGTTCACGAGCTACAAATCAGAAATATAGTACACATGCCTAGAGCAGGGATAGTCTTCCAATGTGAAGCCCTGGCAAAACAAGGAATGAAATGGAGCAATGGTGTGAGATGGTTCAAGTGGCAATGTATAGAGGTGTCACACCAGTTTATCACAATTTGTAGTCTTCTTGTAGAACACGTATGTAATTACATTACTTGAAGTTGTGGTTGTTCAACATTATTTGCATAGTGAAATGCTTGGCTAGCCTAAATGAACTCTGCCGAGCCAGAGGTTGGAAGACTGATTCACCACTGTGCCCCTGGACTTGATGATCCATAGGGTCCCTTCCAGCTCTGCAGGTATATTATATAAAAATCAAATTATTTACACTTTCTCACTCAAGATGGAGAAACAAAGCTCTTCTGGGTGGTACTGAATGCCAACTGCTACCAGCAATGACTGGCTAATAGCACAAATTCAACACCACCTTGAGGACTGCAGACTTCCACTCTGCACTAGTACCTCAAGGTCATCTTTGCTCACACATGCTTATCCATGAAATTAAGATCCTCGGAATCCTTTCTACAAGGCCTGACGCCATCTGAAGCAAGGCAGGCAATGACAGATTTTTTTCAGTGACAATGACCCCAGCTTATTGCCTGCATAAAGTGTGTGTACAGCTATAGTTGGATGTGTGCTAGACAATGAGTGATGTCACCTGCATTCCAAGGGAAACCCTTAGTATATTCCACATTTTTTCTCACATAGCTTTGCACAGTAAGAGTCTTTTCTTTTCTTTTTGCATTTCCATTAATTAGTTTTATATTCCCCTTCCCACTATGATGTGTCTTTTGCTAATTATATATAGGATTTGTTGAGCCAGGAAAAAAAAACATGGAGACATTTGTGTTTTACATCTGTAAAGGGTCTCCTCTGTTTTACAATTTATACAACAGCACCACCTAGCACTAGATTGTTATTCTTTTATAAGTCATTACATGCACCACTGTTTGTTTTAATTAGACTCATATATAGTTGTGTTTTATGTGAAAAAATATCTCTAGGTTTCACTATAGATCTTTATACACTTCCAATTCAGTTCCAATCGTCAGTGCTATGCTATGAGGCATTGAATAAATTTATTTAAAATATTTTTGCTCCTTTTAATTTTTATTAATTTTAATAATGTATTTAATAATGTATTTATGGGGGCAATTCTGTCCTTATCTTTAGATAGAAGTTATGGTCTTCCCAGTTAGGCAGTGCACATCTTTACATCTAAGATAACCCTATCCAACTTAATGAAACATACCTGTGTACTATTCGGTACGCTGCATGCTACCTAATTGATTGTCCTCAGTATATTTATTTTATTGCTGGAAACCACCCAAAGTAATGGCAAGGGCACTAGATGGGGCAGTATAAAAACATAATGAATGAATGGGTGGATGGATGGATGGATGGATGGATGGATGAATGAATGAATGAATGAAAAAAATGAATACTTTAAAAATAGTACTACTTAAGGACAACTCTCATTCACAACCCCACACTACTATGAAAACACACAATGTTGTTTGATTTCATAAGCTCAGCAGGGTTGGACATGCATAATACAGTATTGAATGAGTGACTAACAGGTAATCCAGATAGAGCAATGAAAGAATCCAACCTGCTCACAATACTGTACTCTAAAATAAATAGCCTCCTTATTCCGAGAGCAGAGAATACCAAGAGCAGAAAATTCTTGGATAATTACTTCTTCACAAGAGAAACACAACACAGTTAGAAACAAAAGTTTATTCTAAATATACCTTATTTCCAATTTGTAACTTGTAAACAGACAAAGTGATTTAGATCACAGTCAATAAAACACAGTAACAGATTGCTACATTGATGTACAGAAGAACCCAATCACATATTACCAGGAGCCATGAACAAATCAATCTCTATTGAAATACTATAAAATAAAATAAAATAAAATAAAAAGTGTAACTCTAGGTCTAGAATCTTTATCAAAAAAAATCCCATGTAGTGTTTAATCTCTTACGTTCACATCACAAAAGTGGGGTGGGGGAGAGACCTGGTATTTCTTTTTAATAGTCTGGAAGACTGCAATAATTAAAGTGTCACCTCTGGAAACCAATCCTGTTAATTTCCTTCCAATTCAGTATGACATTTCTCTCTCTGCTTAAACTTCTGCTCCAACAGGTATTTCCTACAAGGCTAAAGATAAATCTCAGCTAATAGGTACAGTGATGCTATACATGCAAAATACACGAGCATCTACTTTACTGAACAGGAAGCCTATTTTGAAAAATTGAATTAGAAGAGCAAAATGAATAAAATAGAACTAGATAGTACTGGGAATGAGGAGAAAGCACTGTGAGCAATAGTTTGAATAAAAATGATTATGATGTAGCCAATCCAGTACTTAGCACCATTTGAAGTGTCTTTTCCTTGAGTACTGAAGTTCATCCCCTACTAAGAATAAAAATGCAATGAATATTTTTGTATCTACATACTTAGCAAAGAAGCTGATCAAAATTTAAACATCCTGAAGCTAGTTTGTTAACAAAAAGTATTCATCATGTTACAATTTTAAATCCAAACAATTTAATCTCTCATCAATATGCCTAACTCAAGTGTTTCATTTCAGCAGCAGCAGACTTTTAAACTCAGAACCTCGTTTCTTCAGGCAAAAAATATTAAATATATTACAACATTATTTCAAGTTCACCAAAGGTTTCTGCCAGCTTGGGTGTCCTGATGTTTGAAGCTTCAGATTGAAGCATCAGAACATTTCAATGAAAAGAAGCAGACCACACTGCTTCTTTCAAAGCATCAAGTTGCATCTCCAGTCTGCTCCACTGAATTCCTTCAGCCTGCTTCATTCTCATTGTTGCTTTTTTTCTCCAGGTTCCCTGGTGATCTTAGCCGGTTGATTCGTGGGATGCAACTATGGGAGGCAATCAGTAAGTTAAAACTTGACTACCATTCTTCTAACAACAAAATGACCTTTATTTTGAGAAATGACAATTTTCTCAACAGCTTCCCAAAATTCTAAATTGAGCTTTGGGTGGAACAGCATAACTCCTACCATGGCCTTTTAAATAGCGCTTGCCATGATGCTATATGAAGATAACTCTCTTTCTCTGAGCCACCCAACCTTATGTCAGCTATGACATGAAAGCAACAGTTATTTTTACTGAATAGGCCATTTCTTTATCCCAAAAATTTGACTGGCGGGAAAGATATTAATTGAGAAGAGAATCTTTAAACAAACGTGCTTATTTATATACCCACCAGGAAGGAATGCATAACTCCAAACCGTGAACAGTATTTTCAGTCAGCTGTATTTTTCTCCCCTAAAGGAATACGGTCCCACAACTTTAGCAGTTGTTCACCAACTTGAGGTTCCAGTTCCTAGACCGGATAAAAGAATAAATAGTCAAGAACTCTGAAACTGCTGCATAGGAAGTTATGAAAATAAGGCTGCTATTAAAAAAACAAACAAACCCAGCAGATTACATTGGGTACCAATTCTCTAGAATAACCTTCTGGTGGAGCTTTGCCTTGCTTCCTCCTTCTCTAATTCTAAGGGCCTTTTTGCTCTGTAAAAACCGGCTTACCTGGCCATCTCGACTTATTTGCACTTTCTTGTTGTCATTCCAAGGGTTTAGCAAATGATGAGCAAACTGAAAGGGAAGGCTTTCCTTGCGGATCCATTCTACTTTGAACACACCTCCTAAACCAGTAGAGCCCCAATCTTGGCTTTTTTCACGTCCAATCTCTGAAGACATTCGAGCAAAACCCTGTGACAAATTGTAAATTGATAAAACATTGTGTTAAAAAAAAACACAACCTCTAAAGTTCCTTAAAGAAAGCTCTGCAGCTTCATCATGTCAGTGCTTCATGATGTTAGGCCAGCTGTTTTTTTTTTTTTCCAGAGGCGTAAATGGAAACTGTCTGCATGTCATGTCACGATTTAAGTCTCTAGAAGACTAAATGGGAGAAATCTCCAAAGAGTCTCTGCATTAAATTATTCTGCCAATGAGCCTGATAGGATTTTCAAACGCATGCATTTGTTTTAGCAAACTTAACAAATGAATTTGTACAGCCACCCTGTACTAAAGTAGTTTTTTGTTCTGCTTTTTGGCATGGATACAGCTTTGTGCTTGGGGCAAGCTGCAGGCAGTTGTTTGTCTTGCAGCCTGGAGCCTTAAAACAGTACCCTATGACTGACCAGTCATTTGTAACTGACTTGAGGCCATGGGAATCAGGATGGGCCTGAAGGAAGAAACAGCAGCCATAGGGGCAAGTGTGTGATGAAAACAGAGAATCATTTTATCTTTTCTTAAAAACCCCCCCCCCCAGTGATTTGGGCAGGGCCTGGTTGTTTAACGTCAATCTAACTTGATGGAACAAGTAAGGAACTATAGCAGACTTTCATCTTCCTCATAGCAAAATGATTCCTTTCCTTGTAGATTGCTGATATGCCCAGGAACTCATTTAAGGCTTTTACTAACCCGAATGGAACCCAGGAATCAGGTGGGGATCATAGAGGATGAGGGATAATGACAGTACTGTCCAGTGGAGAATCATTTAAAGAGTTGCTTTCGGTTTGGCCCCATAGTGACTCTACTTCCAGGTATGTTTGCTGTTGGTGGGAAATGATTCAAGTGGCTCAAAGGGCTGATTAGCTTAAGTTAGTGGTGGCGAGCCTTTGGCACTCCACATGTTTTAGACCACAACTCCAAGGCCTTTGTCATTGGCAATACAGGCTTGGAATTCTGGGAATTGTGATCCAAAATATCTGGAGTGCCGAAAGTTCACCACCATTGGCATAAGTCATTCTTTCTCCCAGGTAACCCAGGAGGCTACACAGATATAAGTTAGCCAGGAGCAGCATAGGAACATCTTTACTGGTGTCAAGCCAAACTCACAGCCAATGTAAACAATTAAGTTTCAACCAAATTAGGTCTTCGTTTCATCCTTCATACTTGGTGCAGGCACTTAGCGCTATTTATTTCAGATAACACTCTCTCCTATAGAAAAGGCTGTTCCTCCAAAATAAAAACAAGTGGGAATGAAATCATAATGTTGGGGGAGGGGGGTTAGCTCTATTTTTCTTCATTTTCAAAGGTTAGACCTCAATGGTGGAAGGGCAAGACAGAAATTTAGAAAGCAATTAATTGTGTATATCCAAAAATATCCAAGAGTATGGTACATGATCGAATGCAAATGTTCACAGTCTAACTTCAGAGTGTTTAGTTCTTACCTGGAAATGGCCTGATCCTTGAACAGAAAATACCAAGTAAACAACACTGCTCTCCCAAAAGGCTCGATTCAGCTTTCGCTCATTACTTGGGGTTGTAGACCAAATTCCCTTCTGTTGTGAAATCTCAAGGTTCCTCAAATTGCTGCTTTTCATTATAAAGTATCGAACAGGCATATTCGGCCGTGGGGAAGGAGACTTGGATCCCTGCCAAAAAAAAAGAGTGAACACACACCTTCTTTTTATAGTCCTTTTTATTTTAGTAAAATATAAACATACAAAACTAATCTAAAACTAGTTAGTGATACCTCTATTTAAGAATGCCTCGGTTAAACAAAGAATGGTTTAAGAAAAGAAATTATTGGAAATGGGGATGTCTTTCCTTTTTTCATAAGGCATTAAAAATGTATGTGCGATGTCTGAATGACAAAAAGAATAGGGATGCCTCGGTTTAAGAAAGATTTAAATGGAATACCCTGGTTAGCCTTTTTTTCTGACCTCTGGAATGGATTAATTGGTTTTCAATGCATTCCTGTGGGAAACTGTGTTCAGTTTATGAATTTTTCACAATACGAAACATCCCGGAGAACGAATTAATTACTTAAACTGAAGTACCACTGTACTTCTTTTGAAGGTAAATTATCTTTTCCCTTTGTTAATACAAAATCATTATCTTCTACCCATATATTTCTAAACATGTTCTTCTTTTACAAACCTTTTCTTACCTTGATACTACATGCCAGTTTGTCATTAATAGCTATATTCCACCCTTATACCATTCATTTTGTTAGGAGATCACATCCAACTTTCCAATTCTATTAATATTTTATAATTATTACTTATAAAAGTTCTTTTTATAATCTTTGCACAAATGCAATACATTATTATTAGCTTCTTGTAAAATTATAAGAATTGTGTAGTAAGGTCACAAAGTTCTTCCTGAACAGGGTAACAGCTGCCATGTTTATTTATAAAAGATTCAAGTTTGAATAATATAAGTTGCAGATTAAGAAAAGAACTGAATATAATACTCAGCCATGTTGCTACTGAACTGGTGGCTTGGGAATTCCAACAATAAAACAGCACAGAACCAATCGAGTAACCCTGCCCCTTCTGCCATCTGCTGTCACTAAATCTTTAAAGCAGCCTGCAGATTTGAGAGCATTATATTTCATCACAGCAGAAACCAGCTCATTGGCTCTAAATATATGCCACATTTCTGCCAATTCTGGTCAGCTAAAATGATATAGAAACTGTTATTAGTAAGCTGCTGCAGTTATGTGAAAAAGAAAATATACCATCTTTGAATATCCTTGTTTTACATGTCAGAACATGATAAAAACCATTCAGTCCTTATCAGGTATGAATATTAGATAATTACAACCTCATATGAACAACGCATGACACATAATACCATGTCATGACGTATTTTACAAAAATAAAGCCAAAACTGAGAAGCTGTGCGTGAATAACTAAATACACCCTTAACACTTTCGTAGGAATTAAGAGACTAAGTAGCAGCCAGGTGCTGCTAACCAAATGCCCTTGAGTATCAGATCATCATTAGTAAGTGTGACCACCTGCGTAAAAGCTGAAGTTTTAGCAGTTTGCAGGTCTTGATCATTCACACCACCATGTTTGGGGGGGAGGGAAACACAGCATATCAATATAAGGCAAATACTTCCTACCAACTGTCAAGCATGGTGTTGGATGATCTGGGTTTGTTTTGCAGCCCCCAGGACCTGGGCACCTTGCAGTCACTAGGTTGGCCCTGAATTCTTCTGCATGCCAAGTATTCTAGAGTAAAAAGTGAGGCCTTCTGTCCAGCAGCTAAAACCTGGTCACAATTGGGTCATAGAATAGGACACTGATCCCAAGCACACCAGCAAATCTACAACAGAAGAGCTGGAAAAGAAATGAATCAAGGAGTCACGATGGCCTAGTCAAATTCCAGACCTTAATGCTGTGTCGAAACCTTAGGGGAGTGGTATAGAAGCAAATGCCCAATGAACTAAACCAATGTTGTAAAAAAGTTGGTCAAAAAAAGTTGGCCTGATTCTCGTCAGGCACTCCAGCATCTCTAGCGTTACAATCACACGCAGCTATCAGAGTGCAGACTGTGACACAGACCACTCCCTGGTGTACAGCAAAGTAAAACTGAAAACAAAGAGATTGCACCACCTGAAGAAGGAAAGAAGATCAAAAATTGAAACACAAATAATGGGCCAGAATGTGGACTTGCCTCTTCGCATTACAATTTCTGCAAAAGAACTGGAGGTTGTGCATGACTTTGTATATCTTGGCTCAACTATCTCAGATACACTCTCACTAGAGTCTGAGCTGAATAAACATATAGGTAAAGCAGCTACTATGTTTTCCAGACTAACAAAGAGAGTATGGCTCAATAAGAAGCCGACAGAACATACAAAGATACAGGTCTATAAAGCTTGTGTACTGCACACACTTTTGTATTGCAGCGAGTCTTGGACCCTCAACGCCCAACAGGAAAGAAAGCTGAATGCCTTCCATATGCACTGTCTTAGGCGAATATTCAACATTACCTGGCACGACCAAGTTCCAAATAGCATAGTCCTGAAACGAGCTGGAATCCCTAGCATGTACACTTTATTGAAACAGCAACGCCTATGCTGGCTTGGACACGTTGTGAGAATAGACGATGGCCAGATCCCAAAAGATCTTCTATACGGAGAACTAGTGCAGAGAAAGCGCCCCAGAGGGAGACCACAGCTGCGGTATAAGGATATCTGTAAGAGGGACCTGAAGGCCTTGGGAATGGACCTCAACAGATGGGAAACCCTGACCTCTAATCGCACTGTCTGGAGGCAAAAGATACAGCATGGTCTACAAAAATTTGAAGAGGCATTTGTCCAACAGGCAGAGGAAAAGAGGCAGGCACGGAAACAACGAAAATTGAGGACTGGGCAAGAAACAGAATACATCTGCCCCCAGTGCAGTAGAGACTGCCATTCCCAAACTGGCCTATTTAGTCACACTAGGTGTTGTTTTTAGGATCTCTACTCCAGGCATGATACCATAGTCTTTTGAGACTGAAGGATGCCAATGATGATGATGATGATGATGATGATAAATCAATATGAATAAAGCCAAACAGAAAACGATTATTTCAAAGTTATTGCTGCTAAAGGTAGTTCTACAAGGTATTGAATCATAAGGTGTACTTAGTTTTTCACGCATAGCTTCTTCATTTTGGCTTTGCAGGCATATCTCGGTTGACAATGTTAATCCATTCTCCGGGACATTTCGTATTCCTGAAAATTCATAAACCAGAAACACACAGGGGTGCAATGCATCCTGGGTACATTTTCACAATGCCTTACATAAACTGAGTTATTAAAAAAATCATAAACGTTAAGTGTTTATGGCTCTGGATTTCCTTTCGTGGGAGGTATTTGTCAACCGAGGTACGCCTGTAGTTTTGTAAAATAAATCATGACATGGTGTAATATGTTGTGTGTTATTGTTCATCAAGGTTGGGCCACACTTTTCTGATGGCACAGACTGACAGCAAAATGTCAAAAGCATCTCACAAAGGAATCTTTGTGCCACTGTAAGGAATTTCCCCAGCCCGTGCCATTTCCTGCTCAAAAAGTGAAATGGCTCCCTGATTATCTCACTGTGCAATCCAATTGGAAGTCTCTTAATCTGAACCCAGGAAACAGTGATCACCTGGCAGATGAAGAAACCCAAGATGTATCCAGTTTTCAAAACTGCTAAAGACCACGTGATTTCCATTATGATCTGATATATAAAAGCATGGAATTTTTAAAAAGGTGTACTTTCTTTTGCATGTGAATATAGTTTTTTTTTTTAACCTTAGGGTAAAATGAACAATCACTGTACTTGTCAAAAATCGCATGGATGAAGAACAAGATTATTCATGGGTAAGTAGTCAATTACAAGCGCCACCTTAGCACACATTTCCAAAAAATTGTTTTAATGTAAGAACTAGTTCACTATTTTCTTCTGTTATGTCTTGACATTTGTTCTACACATTGGTGTGAACAGAAATGGAAGCCTTGTACCAAGGCGGCAAAACTGAAATGACAATATTAAAACAAGACTGCATAAATGTGTACTCCTGAAGAAGAAATTAAGATCAAAAGTTTTCCCCCAAACACCACCAGTTCCTGAATTTCAAGTGCTGCATGTGATAGGTGTCCTGACATAATACATAAAATATTTTGCAATTCTGTCATTTCAGGAAAAACTTCAATCTGTTTGTCCACAATATTTAAGACAATGAAGAACAACTACTGCACCTTTCCAGATAATGGAGGAGAAGGGCTGGCACAGGGACTGGGATAACTGCTACTGTCCATAGATTTCACAGACAACTGGTCTGACCTGTCATCTGTGCTTCTTTTGGAATGCAAGACACTTCTCTCTTTATATTTCAGTGGCTGGTGAAATGCTGGGGATGCGGACTTCATTAGAACTCTGGAGGTTGAAAGCAAAATACTGCATTTAATGATTACAGCAGGCAGGCAAGACGTAGTTATAGCTGTCTAACTTATAATTTTATTGATTTTTGTTGATGTTCTAAGATTACTCCCAAACATGACAAGTGTTACCTGGGGGAGGGGCAGGGAGGAGCATGAGTTAAAACTCTGATGCTTCTGATCTACACAAGTGAAACAGATCTATATGTGCTTTCTATATGCTAAGTAGCCAATGTGACCTAGGAGCCAAGTAAGGTAGGGCAGTCTGGTTACTAAACAAGTTATTCAGAAGCAAGAGATACACAATAGGTGTTTATAAGATAATAGTGGGTTTTATCATGAAAGTAAGTCTGAGAAGTGGTGTAGTATAATGGTTGCTAGTGTCCAAGAGAATCTGACAGGCTCCCTGTGACTCATCCCCTGGCGAAGCCTGTAAGGAATGGTTGTAATTTTCTTCAGAAGTGAGAATTCTGATGATCACTAGTATAGAATTTTCCTTTGTGTATTAAGGTAAACTAAACTAGTACACTTACTGTTTTTTCCTCTAGCTGTCCTTTCAATAAGCTTTAAAACTGGAACATTACCTTAATATTGTATTGTTCTGTTCTTTGTTTATATCATAACTTAAAGATGATTTGGGGGGATTTCTGAAAGAGAAAAATCGCTAAATAATTTCAGCTTCTTTGGAATGACATTTTTATTAAACTTTTGTGCATACTTTATTTCATGGGGTATTCCTTTAGCTCCTCTGCATTTCAGAATGATTCTAAAGCTCTAATTTCTTTTTAAAATCTTCATGAAAGGTGATGAAGTTTGGTTGGATAATGATGCTTATATTATGGTGGAAATATTCTGCTAGTCATAGTTTCAGTGGAAACCAATTTAAATGCTGTTAAAATATGTGGCTTGAATATATTCTAGTGCAATCAGATTAGGTTTGTCAACGATGCTTGAGATTCTGTAGGCACAGTGGTTCAATGCCTGTACTGCAGGTAAAACTGTGCTCACAACCTGGGGTTCAGTCCCAGGTAGCTGGCTCATGGTTAACTCAGCCTTCCATCCTTCCAAGTTTGGTAAAATGAGTACCCAGCTTGCAGGGGGGGAGGGGGGCAATGTATAACCTGCATTACTGTAATTAAAAACTGTAAACCGCCCAGAGACTACTAGGAAGTGGTATGGGGCGGTATATAAGCAGAACACTTTTTAGCAGAGATTATTGTGCATGCTTCATACTGGGAGAGGGGTTACTGTATATGTGGCATGCACAATAATCACTGGGAGAGTAGCTACTATGACTTTCAGCAAGACTGAAAGAATGTACTGCAGCTGCATGAAATGCCTCCCCTCTCGTGTGTGTGTGTGTGTGTACAGCAACACACGTGAGCATGTAGATATATATGTGCATGTATTTATACGTATGTGCATCTTCTCTTCTAGAATTGCCTTTTCGATCTAAGAGGGAGAGGTACCATTCAGAATAACAGTTGGGGTGGGGGTGGGGACACGGGATATTGTTCAACTATTCCCACGTTTTATCGTGCAGTTCATTAGGGTTTCAATACAGGTATTTAAGCAAAAGATTTAAGCAGCAGTAGAATCTCAGGCCTTACTTCTGTTGGGAAGCCATGGCTTCAAGCTGACTTCTCCATACACGCACAATGCCAAGTCTAGCATTGAGCATAGCAACACAGCCTATCAGCACCTGGTCACCTAACACCCTTCACACTTCTCCCACTGTACTGGTTATGCACTACAAAGAAAAGGGCTAATTTCTTTATACAAGAAGCACAAGCACTTTCTTTAAGGCAATCCAGAATGATGAGGGACGAGTAAGTAGGAAGCACAGAGCAGAGATGAGGCACGATCTGCTCCTTCAATGATCTTGCACCTTGGGAAAGGAAAGCTATAGCTGCATCTCTTTTTGATCATTTGCATTTTTTTTTTCATTTAAAAATTCCTTCCAGGATTAGGGCCCATTGTATCCAGATTTTTTAGAAGAGATTCAGGGCATGTATTTGGTCACGGAAATTCAAAGCACACTGACCTCTCCGCATTAAATGCCTCATCTGCAAATTCCCCTTCCACTGAGCTTTTTCGGCTCGTATTGGATCTCCATGAAGATGCTAAGGGAAGGTCTTCCGACGACATGGGCCGGGGTCTCTGACCAATTCCAGAAGGCTGCTGCAAACCCGCAGACTGTTCTTCAGTGCTTAACACTGCAATGATTGCTCGTATTGTTGCCTCGTCAACTTGAGACCAGGGCTTCGAAGGTGCTCTCATCCGCCGTAGAAATAAGCTATGCCATTTCTGTCTCAGTTGGAGGAGCAGACTAGCAGCCTGCAATAAATACAGTTTCGACTTTTAATGCACATGTGACGGAGGGCCAAAAGGCACAGTATAAAGAACTGCAGAAGGATTTTTTTTGGCTGCAATACTCTGAAAAAAACACTCCAAAAGAAAGTACCATACCAATGGCAAGACTCTTCCAAAACTGCTCTCTTTGCATTTCCATGCTTTTCTTCTAAAATATCCAAACCATTTTTTCTCCACTTAAATGAAGGATTTCTTTTTGTACAGAAAAGTGACTTACACAATCTTCTGAAGCTAGAGCACTAATTCCCACAGCAGCAGAGAAAGAAAGGTGAAGGAAAGAGAAGCAAACTGAACTTGAAGGGCTTTTCTAAAGTACTCTGAATATGACTAGAATAAAGAAAGGGCTCAAACAATCAAATCCAGGTGGTCTGACTCTTTATACACAGCAAAAACCTGCAGAGCATTAGGCCTGCTATTATCATTTCTGGTCTCTGGACATTCTTTCAGGAAATAAAATTTCTACATATTGCCCCCAAAGAGGATGACAAAAAGAGCCAATCCTCTTTTCAAGATATGTAAACCACTGGGCATTGTCATATCTTATGGTAACAAATTCCATGCTGATTGTGTATTATCTGAAGACAGTGCCTACAGATGTCACTGAGTAATCTCAAATTCATTCTGAGGCCGAGAAGATTTTACTACATACTGTATTTCCACATCATTAAGGATTTTCTCCACTGTTTCTTGATTTCTTTAAAAAATGAACCTGCATGTTTGCACTTCCCCCCCTACATAAACTACTTTAATTCAGTGATCGATTATTTTACAAGAAGGCTTCTGTTTTTGAGCTTCCAATGTACCAATGTTTTTTTCCTCTTCAGAAAAAGCTCTGTGACGAGAGGAACACTCAGTACATCTGGAAAGATTTCTCCCTTCAAAACTTTGTATAACCTACATTCATAATGCAGGAACAGGGTGACTGAGATGCTTCATTCTCTCTCTCTCTACACTGAGATAGCAGGGAAGCTGAGAATTTCATGTTTCATTCATATTAAATGTCCTAATTTTTAAAAGAAACATTCCAAAGTCAATGTACTCAAGAGAGTCCTCAACATTATTTTTTTCTTTTGGAAAATATTTATTAGCAATATTGAAATACCTACCTCTGGATCTAGTTTGAAATTGAGCCATTCATCCAGTTTCAGTGCAGCCAAATTAGCTGTTGTTTTGTCTTCCATTTCACTATCACTGCTATCATTAGGAGCACCATCTACTATGTCAGAAAATAGAGATCATATACGTTCCTATATTTTAATGGAGCACTTAAATTAGCAATATGTTTTTCTAACCATTATTTTAAAATCCCTAAAACAAGGATAACACTCAAATTTTAAAACAAGGATAACTCTTTAAAAAAAGGATAACACTCAAATTTTCTAAAATACAATTTCTGTTTGTGGTGCACTTCTCTTTCCAGACTAGAAGAAACTTTGCTTTGGACTCTATCTGAATAGGAGCCAGTCTTTACAACCCATGCATATTTGTGCACACACATATGCATATACACTTTGTTTATTTAGCAAGTTAACCTACATGGTAGTAATCACACCCAATAAATCAAATAAATCTTCTGATAGTTTTATTGAATTATAAATAAAAGTGTGCTTGACAGAGCTCCAAGTGTGAGTGTTGCATTGTTTCATTTAATAAGAAACCACAGTACATTAAATCGTTTACATGATATAAACTTTTTAGATAAAGAATGACAAAACAGGTTGTTTCATCAATCTTAATTGCTGTAGCAACTATATCCATTTATTCTAACCAGATCTCTTATGACAAAGTTGATAAGCGCATCAGGTCTCTTTATCTGAATATCCTTCAAGCACTAATGGGAAAGAAGGTTGAACGTGACAGCCACATGTAATCCTCTGAATCTAACAATTCAGCTAGTGCTGAGTTTGTTTGTTTGTTTGTTTGTACGTACGTACGTACGTACATACATACGTACATATGTACATACATACATACATTTTATATGTAGCCCACTATCCAAAGGTCTCTAGATGGCTTCCAACAATTCAAAAGAACAGTTAAAAACAATTAAAACATTAAATTACAATGCAATAAACTTACCATCAGGACCCACAGTCTTTATTATATCAGTTTAAGAAACTTCTGGAACAGGGAGGTTGTTACCTGGTGCCAAAGCATCATCAAAGTTGGCGCCAGGCAAATTGCACTCGGGACAGCATTCCATAGTCTTGGGGCAGCTGCCAAAAAGGCCCTATATCTACAAGCCATCCCTCTCACCTCCTTGAGGAATGGCTCTTTCAAAAGGGTCCCCTGGCTAGATCTTAACTGCTGGATTTTATATGTCAAAATAAGCTCTCTGAATTGGGCTTGAGCAGCAACTGGTAACCAATGTAGCTTATATAGAATCGGCGTGATGTGATCCCAGGAAGCCCCACCACTCACCAGCCGCGCCCCATGATTTTGAACCAGTTGTAATTGCCGGACCCTCTTCAAAGGCTGCCCCATGTACAGCACATTGCAGTAATCATTACAGGGTGTTACCAGTGCACATGTAATTGTGGCTCCACTCATTCAGGTAGGGGCACAGCTGGTATAATTTCCGAAACTGCAGAAAGGCAGCTCTGTCCACCGAGTCCACCTGGGCTTCCAGAGTTAGACTGGGGTCCAGGAGCACTGCCAAGCTGTGGACCCTGTCCCTTAGGGGGAGTGCAGCCCCATCCAGCACAGGGAAATGGCCCTTAAACCTGTCTGGTGAAGCACTTCTGTCTTGTTTGAATTGAGTTTCAATTTATTAACCCTTATCCAGTCTATTATCCGGTCCAGACCCGAGTTCAGCACAGAAACTGCTTCACCTGGAGTGGCGGAAAATGAGAAGTAGAGCTGAGTATCATCAGCATATGGCTGACTCCTCAGCCCAAACCTCCTGATGATCTCTCCCAGCAGTTCCATATAATGTTAAATAGCATGGGGGACAGTATCGACCTCTGAGGAATCCCATGATGTAAACAACACGTGGCAGAGCAACTGTCCCCCAGCACCACCTTCTGGACATGGTCAGCCAGGAAGGAGCAGAACCACCGCAGAATGGTAGTCCCCACTTCCCATCCCGCCAGCCTTTCCAGGACACTGCAGTCAATGGTGTTGAAAGCCGGTGAGAGGTCAAGGAGCATCAACAGGGTTGCCCTGTTTCTCTCCTGGCAGAGGTTGTTCTACAGGGCAACCAAGGCAATCTCCATACCAAAACCCATCCTGAAACCCGACTGAAATGGATCCAGAAAATCTGTTTCATCCAGCAGCACCTGGAGTTGCTCAGCCACAACGCACTCCAATACCTTGCCCAAAAAAGGGATGTTCGTTACTGGTTGGTAGTTAACCATTAGCCCCGAGTCCAGGTTAGGCTTCTAAAGGAGTGCTCGAATTACTGCCTCTTTCCAAGTGACAGGGACCACTCCCTCTCTCAAGGAGATGTTCACGGTCTCCCGGACCCAGGTATGAATCCCCCCGGAAGATCTTTCAATTAGCCAAGAAGGGCAAAGGTTGAATGGTGTGGTGATAGAGCTCACAGATGGGCAATTTCAATTTTAATATTTTTCTTGAGTGTGTGGAGGGAGACATTTTCAAATCTGGCATGGCTTGCAGTAGGTTATAGCAGCACAAGACTGAGTTGCTGGTCCTCAAGCAAGGATGTCAAGTTGGAGTACCAGAGTGAGGAAAAAGTGAATAAAGAAGTTCCTCCTGATACTGACTAAAATTAAGTAGTTCAAATATTAATCTGAACACATTGATTACATAAACCACATAAAGGAACATGGACCACTGCCTTATAGTGACTAACAGTACTGTTAGCTCTCACTGGCAATAGCTATCCAAGGTTCCAAGCAGGACTATTTCTTACCTTCAAATACAAATCCTTGGTATTACTTGGTGGCGTGCCATCCATGTGTATTCATTTTGCTGTGCTTACAAGATCAGATGAGGTCAGACAAGTGCGGTCATTAACATAGCATATTAAAATTTAAAATACATATATTATAGCAATACTATACCTCTGAAGGATGAAGGCTCTTGTAGAGCATTACTAGGCAATCGAGCTGATCCACAGAAGAGGGCTACAGTGATTGGAGTCACAGCTGAACAGCACCTGATATTAGCAATTCGGTGGGCTCTTGTCATTTCATCATAGATAAGCCAGTCTGTAGGGAGTGCTTGAATAGCTGCCACTTGACCATTAGCTGGAGGAATCTGTTGAAAGAAACACAGATGTTCTTCTTTTTAGTGCAATAACCGGAACAATTTGAAACGCTCATTTCTAAGGCTTCATTCAGTTATTTGCAGAAAATTAGGCTTGGCAACATCTCACGCATTAGAGTCTGAACAGCTGATTATTGAAGTTCCGCAAAGATTTTTAAAAGAACGAATTTTTAAAAACTTTAGAAACTCACGACAAAAATATGTGATCACTCATCCTGAAATACATTTAAAGGTTCAATAACCTATGTCTAACAGAACATGTATAAGTGAATATGTACGTGTATATGAATAGATCACAAACTGTGGTGGGGAAAGCAAAACTATTGATTCATAAGATGGGATTTCAAGTGTCCTGCTAAGCTTCTATTTGATTCAAAGGACCGATTCAACCAAAGGCCTGAAGTTAAAGAACTGATTCTAAACAAATCAAGAGGCAAATTAGTTTCCTCATTCCATTATATCTATACAGTATTACCATTAAGATCATGACTGGAATAATCAATTATGTAAGCTTTGGTAAATACACTATTCTCTGTTTAACAATTCTCCACCACTCAAATTAAGGACAATCAACTTAAATCCAAACGCAAAGCAAGTACTGAGAATATTATCTCCACATAATTGAAGTCTGTTCAGTACACAAGGGCTCCACCTGTCTTGGATAAAGTGGATTTGTACATCCTGTCCCACTGTACGAATTAGTACAGCCGCTAGCTTCTAGCCACCCAACAGACATGGGGGAATACATAGTCCATAGACAAGATTATTGTGCAAATTGTATTCAACACAGATTCCCAAATTAAAACCTGGAAATGCAGTGCTGAAACAAGTTTAGCAAAGTCATCTGCACAACATTCACACATGGTATCTCCTTTCATAACAGTACCATTAAAAAGGGTCATTAGCGTTTGCCATGGGTTGTCTTACAATATGAACAACCTAACATTCAAAAGACTCATTACTGAACGCATGCACCACCTTCTATTCCCACTCCACGAGCCTATAAATTCTGCTACTAACTTTGCTTATTCAGCCATCTTACCTTTTTATATTGGGGTTGGCTAAGAACTGAGGTAGGATGGAATCGGACTTTTTTCTCTTTTGGCCCAGTCAACGCAATGTTCTCTCTGTCAACATGAACTATATTTGGATACATTCCGGCTACCAAGGCACCTTTGACCACAGCCCAGTTCTCAGAGTTTGTATTAACATCTCTTATGTCTCCACCACCTCTGGCTCTTACAAAACCTAAACCAATGAAATTCATACGTTGTTAACTAAGAAAGAACAATGACTGGTTTCAGGTACATAAATCTGGTGCAGCTCTGCATTGGTTTGGGCATCCTGGTGTCACCCAGTATTTTAGACTGTAACTTCCATTACCCCTGGCCACAATGACTGGGTCTGGTACAAACTGGAATTCAGAGTAAATAATTGCACTGGATTCATACAGATCAATCTGGAAGGCTGTTACTTAAAACTTTCTGAAGCCTTACCTCTAAAAGAGGAGTGGGCCTCAACAATTGCAGCTTCAGTTCAAAGAACCTTAATTTGAATTGAAACTGAAATTGGATTGGGACTTAGGATCCTTTCTGTGTACTTATTCACATGATGGGTATTCAGCATTTAGTCTTGAACGAACCTGCCTTGGGTTGTAGGATGGGGACCTTCCGATTTTGACAATCCTAAGAGATGCCAACTAAATTCTGATACAAATTATTTTTTGATACAGATTATTTCCTGTTTTAACAAATATATTTACAAAGGCTGATTCTTGATCATGAAGAAGATATTTGACTTGTTCCTCCTAAGCTAAAACTCCATCGCAGCTGTGCACTGGCAGCTGGAGTTGGCGCCTGACCATCATCACAACCCGCCCACGCTGGTGTGGGCTGAGGCTCCCACGGGAGTTTTCATAGGCTGTACGCCACAATCATCACAAGTATACCAAAGTAAGGCTTGACATATCTTGCTTTACATGTAATGAGTCTATATCATAGATTAGTTTCACTTTGTGAGTTGTCTTAATGAAATAAACATTTGCACGATATTCTAATTTTTCAGGATTCTCCTGTATCTATCTCTATACATGTACCTGATGCTCTGAGCTGACCAAGCAACTGTGTTCTCATTCCTATGATAATCTCCATTGTTGCTTGAGAAAGGAAGTTCTTCTCACAAAAAGCTCTTTCCCAGCCATCACTTCGTGCCTTCTGCCATGCCTACCAAACAGGTCAATTTAAAATGCCTTTGAGTGCCAATTTACATACAATGCAATATAAACAAGTACTGTAAATAAATGAGATTATCAGTAAATAATGCCTTGAGTCCTAGATGAGCAAGGGCTGGGAAATTTAGTCTCAACTGCTTCCAAAAGATATTACTGAAGTGACTCAAGTCTAGACGGCATTGTTATGCAAAAACATTTTGATATGACAGCAATAAACAATAACATTGTGTTTCATCGAAACCAGTATCCCAGGTCCTTCAACCAATAGGTTCTTCACTTTCCCACACTACTTCTCCCATTTATTTTGCCTTTAACAATTGGATATAATAATTTGTATTTTTTCATTTCTCATCAAAAGTCATCTTGTTTTTACACTTTATGTGTTTTATAATTTCCTGCTCTTTAAACATTTGTTTCAGCATTTCTTCATTAATCATCCTCTTGATCCAGGAAATTTTTAGCACTTAGCAATATATGCACATTTCAAATATTTCTCTTTTTTATAGTTGATAGTGTTGTTTCTTAATAGCTATGCCATGACATGTTTCTAAGATTACGCTAGGTAGATCTCAAAGCAGACTGATCAAGTTAAAAATGCCTCATCTTTGATGCAATTATATCCTGTCTTTCTCTCAAAATTCGGACTCAAGACATTTCAAATGCTCTTTTAATAAACAGCAGAAATACCTGAAAAGCTCTGAGGAGGGCCATATGATCACTAAATGTTCCAGCAGTAAACCGTTTTCTGCACAGCATTGCTGCACGTTTTTGAGAGGCCTGTGTTGGTAGCACAAAAGGATCGCGATATGCAAGAGTGCACGCAATGGTCAGTATAGGATCCAGGCACTTGAGAACAACAGCACATAAGACCATTTTACCAAGATGGGGCTCTACTGGTAAGTCAGCCAGATGATAACCAAGTTCTGTCAGGTCTTCCCAGGTATCCATAGCATCTATTGTCTATTATTTTTAAAAAAAGGTAAGCAAGATCAGTATATAAGAAATGCAACTCACAACGGCAAGAGTATTAGGGAAAAGGGCTCCAAATTTATATTAGCTTGCCATGTATTTCTCTTATGGCAATCTCAATGATGCAAAGAAAGCAGTCTTCTAAGGCTGTACACCAAGTACAGGAAGTACATATATTTTTTAGGTAAATTGACCAGAAGAGTGCTGAGAACTAATAGAAGACTGTTTACAGAAATTTTAAGGCTGATAAATATCATTTATCTATGTATGTAAAATAGTTTTATCTTGCCTTACTCCTAAAAAAAGACCAAAGGGGCATACATAATTAAAAACACAACATTAAAAGCTCAAAACAGATGATTAGTGAAATATTTTAGAATCAAATAAACATACATAAAAAGTTAGGAAAAACATTACTAAGATAGATCTAAAAGCAAAAAAAAAAAAAAAGTACAAACCATCCTGTTTTAAAACTTCTTAGATACCCAGTTACTAAGACAAAGCCTGCCTGAAGAGAAAGGGCTTTGCCTTCTTGTAGGACAGCAAATATGACGCCAGCCTGGCCTCCAATGGGAGATACTTCCACAGTCTGATGGAATAAATATCTACACATAGGGTTCCTGAAGGCACTCAGTAAATCTGTGAGACATCTTTTGAACACGTGAGACAGTTGGCTAGATTCTTTAAAACCTCAGGGCTGGGGAGCAAGCAGATGTTAAATAAACATCTATGCCAAAATTAAGGACTTGGTCTCCTTAGGTGGTGCAACAGAAACCAGTAGTAGCCAAAAATATAAGAAGTGACAAAAGTTGCATTCTGCTTACTCACCTTAAGCATCTGCACAGCATTTCTCACAATTAAAGCAGGAGGTGGCTCTGGAGCTTTCATTAAAAAGTCAGCAATCGGACAATTGATGGGAGCTAGCAGTTTTGTATGCAAACAAAGCTCCTAGAAGTGTTTTTTTTTAAAAAAGCAACAAAACACAGCATACTTTACTTCAAGTAAAATACTATACATATAGAGCACAATACTGTACATTCTCAGCACATTCCATACAGTTCTATGAAGTTGGCTTCTGAAATAAATCAGTAACAAACTGCAACCTTATAGACATGTTATGGGGTTGCAGAACAGGAGCATTCTGTTCAATATTCTGCTTATAGAACATCACCATTAATGGAAGAACTGCTAAATTCAGTTTAGTGTTTATCCAAAACACTTGGGCATTCACAAGTTCACTAGAACCACAAGGGCAACATCCAGTCATTGGAAATGCTAAGACTATCAATCCACTGGAAGGCCAGACTACCACCACTGCTGTACTTCAGAGATTTAGTAGTGTGCTGCTTGATGAAAAAGAAACCAAGTGGAACAAACCAGACTGCTTTGAAAACAATGCAGGAAGTCCACACTTTATTCCAAAGCACACCAGATTTTCTTGAACTACAAATTTGGCCTCTGTAGAAAGTGTGTGCTAGCCAGACATATTGGCAGAAATCTTGTTGTTTAGCTTATGAAAATCTACAACTTACAGACCATTTTTAGCTGGCAAATAGAGACCTGGTACAGTTCTCAGTCCTCATGCTCACGTTAGCTTGCCAGGTGAAAACAGATTGAACATTAAGAATTCTTACACAAAGCAACAGGATTTCAGCTATTATTTTGAAGCAGACCTGTATCTCCAGAATGTTAAAGAGCCTTATGACACTTTAAAGACTAGCAACTTTTATTTGCCATTAGTTGACATGAGCTGCAGCCCACTTCCTTAAGTTATGTTTTGGCTATATTTGCTACCACATCACTGAATTCCAGTGGCACGGTGACAACTGTAGTGGAAAAAGTGTTCTGCCACAAAATTAGCCAATGGCCGAATTAGCCATGTGCAAATGGCAAATTAAGTCACAACTGGGAGTGCTGGAACGGGAGAATGACATAAGTGCAGTCTTAGTAAAAAGCACACAGAAAGTATGCTCACCTGTAGGGGCATTCTGAGAAGCTCTGGAGTCTGGAATTCCAGCATATTTTGAAACCTTAGTCTACTGAAAAGGCGGAAACAAATTCCAGGCCGACAACGTCCTGCCCTTGGAAACAAAGCAGTATTGAAGGTGAATCAAAAAAGTGAAATTTAAGTGGAAAAGGCACCAAAGCAGATCTCAACAATATCTTTGGAAGAGCTAAGATGTAATCTTATAGATACTGTTCATTTTTTAGCAATCAAAAAATACCTGTCTTATAGGTTAAAATAATTTGCCGGATGACACAATGGTAAACTAAAACCAAATTAGATGCCATGAAAGAAGCATAATCACATGTCTTGTAAACTCTCAATCAATTATTAGGTTCTTCCAAGCCATTTCTACAAGTACTGTTTTCATCAATATAATAAAGGTACTTCAAAAAGCAGCTTGTTTCAAATGAAAAGCTTCTTTCATTTATCAGTAATTGCAGTTTCCCTTCCCAGTAGAAAAGTTTTATGCCTTTAAAAAAATAAGTTTTGTTCAACCTTGGTGTAGAAAAGGAATAATGACTTTTGTATTACCTGCCCTTCCTTTGAATGGCACTAGCTTTAGAAATCCATACCATCTTTAACATTGTTACACAGTTCAATGCATCAAAGGACTTCTAAAATGATGAAAAAAAATTGTGGAATTATGAACTCGTTCTGATGACCATGGTAACATGAAAAACTGCATCACTACGGAAATGAAATTACCAAGAGTTCCGCATGACGTGATTTCACTGCATATTATATTTTAGAAATAGTAATCTAAAATTTTATTTTAAATAGGGAAAGCATTTATGGTCTGCTTGCATCACATAAGGCTTTATATTCCTCTAGCAAGCAATGTCAGTTTATAAGTTTTAGGTAAAAACATATATTTGGGATAACACACCTCTTTCATTTTTCCGGAATCAATCACGAAGACAACATCATTAACTGTGATACTTGTTTCAGCAATATTTGTAGAAAGTATCTGTAGGAATATCAACACAATACTGTAAGAGAAATTAACATGTAAAACTAAGATTCATAACCAGTTGAAAACTCATTTCATACTTACTATTTTGCGTATGCCTAGAGGTGACGCCTTTAAAACCTTCTTCTGATCAGATGTTTGCATATTTGAATGCAACATAAAAACTTGGAATCTAGACACAAAGGAGTACAAATGAAATTAAATGATGAGTAGTTCTGTAAGGGAAGTACAATAAAAAGTCAAAACTGAAGTGGTGCAGACTTTTACCTGTGACTGTTATCTGCAAATCTCTTGTCATCATATAGAATGCGATCCCTCAAGCCAACAATCTCATCATATCCAGGAAGAAAAATTAAAACTGCTCCTAGAAGGCAAAATTAAATGAAGATAAATCATAGAAAGCTGTGTATTGTGTTGCACTAAACGTGGTGGCAACAGTGAGAATGAAGCTTGGGGGAAGTGTGTCATCTACAACTACCAACAGGTAGGTCAGAGTGGGTCGCTCTGACAATGACAAGAGTACTTTTTCTGATTGGCTAGTACATAAGTACTGCTAAATAGAGATGTGAAGGCCCAGGAAAAAAAGCCGAAAAAAATGGGGGGGGGATGTTTTTTCCCTTTTGTTTTTTTTCCTGAAAATTTGGAAAAATTGAAAAAAGAAAAAATGATTATGGAATGCTTTATTTTAACATGATCAATAAAATATTTTAAGACAGGGTGTTCTAATATTTTCCAAATTATTTCTAAAAAATATGCATAGTATCACCAATCCTAGTCTGACTAGGCCTCCTCCTACTGAGTTCAGTAGTGAGTATTTTGCAGTCTTCTTTAGATCGAAAATAGAGGCCATCTGGACCGGCTTCGACTCCGGTTGCACTAGCCCACTCTCGCCATCCCCTGTTACTGCACCCCCTCACTCTCCTCGATTGGTTGAGTTTGGGCCTGTCTCCTCTTTGGAGGCCTCCAGGGCTATTGCCCACTGCCGGCCTGCGTCCACCCCCTTCGACCCTTGCCCTGCTTGGATTATAAAAGCGGCCGGGGGGACCATGCCTGAATGGGCCTCCATCATTGCCACCGCCTCTTTCAGCGAGGGGGGTCTTTCCCTCCCGTCTGAAGGAGACGGTAATAAAGCCCATTCTTAAAAAACCTGGCTTGCAATTGGACCAATTGGCGAGTTATCGTCCGATTGCCAATGTCCCCTTCATGGGCAAAGTCATCGAGAGGGTGGCCGCGATCCAGATACAATCGTTTTTGGAGGAACAGCATTGCCTTGACCCATGCCAGTCCGGGTTCAGGCCTGGCCGGGGGACCGAGACAGCTTTGGTCGCGCTGCAAGATGTCCTATTCCGGGCGGGCGACAGGGGTTGCTCTACCCTGTTGGTTCTCCTGGATCTGTCAGCGGCCTTCGATACTGTCGACCACGGTATCCTACTAGATCGGCTCTCCGAGGTAGGTATCGGAGGCACTGTTCACAATTGGCTCCGGTCCTTCTTGGAGGCTCGACCCCAGTATGTGCAGCATGGTGGAGAGTTGTCGGCCCTGTGGACACTCCCTTGTGGGTTGCCGCAGGGCTCGTCTCTCTCCCCCATGCTGTTCAACATCTATGTAAGACCGCTGGCGGGGGTCATCCGGAGTTTTGGAGTCTGCTGTCATCAGTACGCTGATCACACGCAGCTCTATCTCTCCTTTTCCACCTCTGCAGTGGAAGCTGTCCCGACCCTCGACCAGTGTCTGGAGGCGGTCATGGCATGGACCAGGGCAAACAGGCTTAGTCTCAACCCCAAGAAGACTGAGGTCATGTTCTTTGGGAGTTGCCCGTCTGGATATGGAGGCCCTCTCCCCTGCTTGGAGGGTGTTTCCCTGCAGCTGGCGGATAGGGTAAGGAATCTGGGCGTGGTTCTGGATCTGGTGCTGTCCTTGGACTCCCAGGTGGCTGCCGTGACCAGATCTGCTTTTTTCCATCTGCGTCAAATTGCCCAGATCCACCCATACCTGGACGGTGAATCCCTGAGAACAGTAGTGCAGGCACTGGTGATCTCGAGATTGGACTACTGTAATGCTCTCTACATGGGGCTGCCCTTGACTCTCCTCCGGCGCTTGCAGTGGGTGCAAAATGCAGCAGCCAGGCTGGTGGATGGTGTGCGTCGCTACGACCACATCACCCCGGTCCTGGCTCACTTGCATTGGCTGCCCGTTGCGCACCAGATCAGATTCAAGGTACTGGTTTTAGTTTATAAAACCCTCCATGGCTTGGGCCCGGACTACCTGGCAGAGCGTATCGCCCAACGATCAACCTCGACCCGACCAGTCTGGCAGTCGCGAGCGCACTCACTCCGGGTCGTCACCCTTAGAGAGGCCCGGAAAACTTCTCGGTGGCGGCCCCCTCGCTGTGGAACACCCTTCTGAGTGATGTGCGCCCTGCAGAGTCCCTGCTGGCCTTCCATAGAGCTCTTAAAACCTTGCTCTTTCAAGAGGCCTTTGGCGACCAAGTGTAACTTAGAGAGTTTTTTTTACCCGCCATCTGTTATCATTGCCATTACTTTTAAAGATGCTGGGCCATTGAGGCCTCTATTCTGCCTGCAAAGGGTGCTAGCAGTGCTTATTTTAATTTCCTGTTTGTCTGTCGTATTGTATTGTGTATTGACACCGTTTATTGTATCTTGAATTGTATCTTGTATTGTACCCTGAACATTGCTGCACTGGTCAGATTGCTGGAAGCCGCCCAGAGTTCCCTTGGGAAGATGGGCGGGGTATAAATCCAACAATAAATAAATAAATAAATAAATAAATAAATAAATAAATAAATAAAT
>JAHTLZ010000237.1:53126106-53136612 GCA_023846285.1 Phrynocephalus versicolor
AATAAATAAATAAATAAATAAATAAATAAATAAATAAATAAATAAATATTCTAATTTCTGCGAAACCGAGGACAAACAAGTCGTAGTTTACAACCAGAACTCTCCAATGCAAGAACAAGATGCATTTCTTTCTTTCGGAGGTGTTGTTATTGTCATAAGAAAAATAAAAAGTTTTCACTTTTGTTTTTGCGTGTGGATTGGTATGTTTGGTTCTGTTCTGTTCTCTTCACTAGTCGTCAAAGCACTGGAAGAAAATACAGAGCATCACAAATAATTCTGATCAAATTTCATGCTGATTCGTTGAAACTTAGTCCTACTCCCTTCTATACATTTTTCCACTCTTCAATTATTTTTACAAGAAAGAGATTTTTATTTTATTTTCATTTAATACTGTGGAAAGGAATTATGAATTGTTAATTCTGGCTTTTTAAATATTGTTTTGTAGAGGTTTTTTTGTTCCACATAAACTAGTAAATAGTTCAGGAGATTGTTACTTGCAATTACAAATAAATATTATTTTAAAAAGTAAATTCTATCTGTAATAATTGTTTGGTTACACTATATTTTAATATGCTAGTTGTGATAACTTTATGCCAATTCAAATTGTTCATAGTCATATTTTATGTTCCTAAAGTAACATAATGACTTTCAAGCTGTAAAAGGGGGTGAGGAGTGCTATAATGTAGCTTTTAAAAAAACAAATCTGAAAATTTCCGCTTTTACCTGGAAAAATACCGGGTTTTTTTCCTGAGCTTCAAAATTTCCAGAAATTTTACATCTGTATTGCTAAATAGTGCAATCATTTATTTCTTTACCACATAATGGAATGATGAATGTCTTTAAATAAAATAAAAATAATAAACTCTCGATCCCAAACACAAGCATGCACATAGTTAATAAAGATCAGATAAATACAAGATTTTTAAAATGATGTTGTTATTCACACAATATTGCTCATTCTCTGAAAATCAAATCATTTCCTTCAAAATAAGCCATTAAACAGAATGGATTTATTAATTTTAAAAAGTATTTCTGTACGCTTATAGAACACTAAGAGAGCAATGAGTAGCAGCAGCAGAATCACAGGTTTTTGATTCTCTGATAAATAAATGCCACTAAACATCAAGACATGTGATAAAAAGAACAGTTTCCAATGAAGAAGGAAATCAGATTCTGAGAACAGTTCAACTTTTTAAATTGAGGGAGAGAAAAAAACTACTAGTGGCCAATTTTCAAAAAAGAAGCAGCAAAACTTGGAAGGCAGCATACAGCAGATAGAGATGCTATGGCCCTCAAACATGGCTAAACTGCCACATCCCATTCTTAAGAAGGCAACTATGGCTTTCTGAGTAAAAAGTGGGTCATGTAGGGGCAGCCTAAGTCTGATGGGGATTGCATTTGGGTGTCCATACTCTGCTCAACTCTTATTGAGCCTTACCTGCTTGTAAAAGCCTCAGCTACAGAAGAATAATTAAGCAAACTCCCCATTTTATCTAGTTGTAAGGACATAAAAATAGCAGCTGATATTTGGTCAAATAGACCGACATAGACACACATGGAACTTATAGGTCTTGATTTGCACTCAACATTCCTATGTAGTGAAATCAATGTGCCAAAACATAGCGCAAATCATTCTACTGTCATTGATCATAAAACCTGAGAGCATGTATCAGAAGCCAACAATATGTCTCTATTGGAACCTGCTGCTTCTACCGAAGTCAGCAATTCCCTCCTCAATCTTATATTATAAAAATATTCTGGAGCAGATTTTCACCTAATAAAGGGTTACAAAGAAACCAGGGATGAGGAGGTAAAAAGCATCACTTTGATGAAACTGCACAAATAAATATACTATTGGCTGTTGACAATACTTATTAGTACAGAAACAAGAATGATATGTGTACCTACCAGCATCACAGCTATGACAAATATTGAACAACAGGTGCATGATCAGGTCAAGGTCCACCTTTTCATCATCAAAACTGTGATGATAAGCCTTCAGGAGTTCATGATCTTCAGTACTAAGTTCACTTGCATTAGCACGGACCAAGGAACTTTCATCTAGATTACCAGACTCTATGGAGGCACTGAAATATATAATAAAAATAAATAAATAAGTGTACAACGTGGAAATATCTGAATACCTTCCATGAACCCAAGGGCCTCTGGCACAACAAACTTGCTCGCTCATAACATCACAATCTGATGTGGTAAAAAATAAATTAATATAAAGCTTCTGACCCCCCCCCCATTTTCACTTTCTAGGCACTCTAGAGCTCCCTTTGGAATGGGGGCACTTTAGTTGTCAAACTTCACTGCTGGTCACTGCTGCAGGGATCAGGACGACCAGTGATGAATTCTCGCTTCTAAATGCTACCTCATCCCCATCCCCAAGTCTTCTCCATGGCAAAAGGGAGCCCTAGAGAGTGCCATAACCTGAAGTAGGCGGACAGGAAATGTCCAATTAATTTAAATTAAATTTTACCAGCACCAGACAATGACATTATCAGATTCCATCAGTGTAAACTTACACAAAAGTATTTTGGCTAATAAATCCCTTCAAATTGCTTTTAGAAAGTCTTTAGCAGCTTGCTTTAACTTTACACCAAAATGTTCTTGTTTTCTTGCACAAATTTTGAAGTACTAGAAAGAATCATACAGGTTTTGAGTCAAGTACAGTGAGTGCAAAACACCGAGCTCAGCGAGACCTTCTGATTTAACTTATCATCCAAGGTGTCAAGAGGGCCTTTCTACCTTCTGCTGGATCACCTACTGCCAACACCTTTATTTTAATATCTGGCATCTTCCTTTTAGTCCTGAAATCATAAATGACTCCTCCGCAAAACAAAAACTCCAGAAGGATGCCAGTTGTCACACGAGCATAGTTTGCTCATGTGCTTATTTTGAGCTTTAACCCGTAGAAAAAGCCAACACTGCCAGTTTCTAGAGGAAATCTCTAATAAATAAAATATGCCTAGGGATAATTACATTTATTGTATATCTGGGGAGCATATTTGTGATCCAGGGGACAACATGAGTGGTGGTTCTGAGGAATTTGGTTCTAAACCTATTCCTACTCTACTGGATTTAAAAAATTAACAATAAATTTACCAGTAGGACTCCAACAGATCAACCACTTCTGTCTGTCCAAAATGTTTAGACCAGTCCAAGGCTGTCCTAAAACAATTATAAAAACATTAATCAAACATTTCATGTAAGCGTATAACTTGTCACAAAAATAATTTCAATCTCTTTCAGATACTTTCATAGCATCATTTCCAATCTTACGCTGCTGACTAGGACTACTAGGAATTCCATTCTTATAAAAACCTGGAGAGCTACACTTTGTCATCTTACCCTATTCCACCATGGTATCTATAATGAAGATGAAGGTGAAAGTAGAATTTGGTACATACTCAATCAAAAGGCATGCATTTTTGTTGAACATTAACAGAACTATCTTAAAATCAGGATAAGAAATTCTACAAACTTTGGCTAAGAAACAAGTAATTTGGCAATATAACTCACTGCCCACACCACCCCAATGAATTGTAAATGCACTAAAACACTATCAGCGAATATCTGGCTAGGACCGAGTTCTATGATGTTTGGTACAACTCAGCTTATCCAAGCTTATGTACTTTTCTCTCTACCAGAATGAGGAAATAGCAGGCCAAGCAAGTTAGCTGCTGAACTACTGTGTCCCAAAGAAAACTCGGCATCACAGATGGCCTGCCTTGCCTGATAACAATCCCCAGACAAATAAAAAATACTTCACACCTCCACCACCAAGGCTATAGCTAACGGCCCATACTTAATGGATGTTGGAAAGTTAAAGGTGGGACTTTCATGCACCTTAGACCATTGTCCACCTAATGTCCACTATTGCCCATCTAATGAGCCTATTCAGGCCATTATTCATCTTAGGAGACTATTTCAGACCAGGGTGACATGAGGTCAAAGTGAACTATAAAACGGAGGACTCGCAACTAGCTTTCCTCAGACTGACAAAGCTGTTTGGATGAGCAGCGAAACGTTTCCATCTCTCAAGAAAAGAAGTCCAGATAAACTCACCTGGATGACTGAGAATCTTCACAGACATATCATTTACATACTACTCCTCAACATATTCCAGTAATCCACTATAATCACTGCTATGCCTGTTTCCCCTCTGCAATGTTTCAATTTCTTTGTTAAATTGCAGACCTTTCTTTCTACTGTTTAGGATAGAATTTCAAATTAAAGTGCCACAACATTATTTATGAATTTTTAAAATCAATACCACAAATTATGATAAAGCCAAAAGCAACTATCTGCTAAACACTACAACTTATTTTTCTATTTCTCAATCTCTCTCAGTCACACATAGAAAAATCATTTAAGAAGTTACTGTACCAGCCATTGGAGGATTTGATGTGAACATTTGCTCCCATACCAATTAGCTGTTCAACTTGACTCAAGAAACCTCTTCCAGAAGCTACCATTAATGCAGTTGCACTTGTATCACTGTGTCTGTAATCAACTGGGGTGGGGGTGGGGAGGAGGCATCTTTAGTGTACATATTTTTTTAAAAAGATTGCTCAACTTATACTATTTTTTCAATGCTGTCCAAACATTCTATTATGCTCAAAACATTTTTGAGTCCATTTGCAACCAAACTTTTATGTTTATTACTTTTGATTATAAACCTATGCATACTTATGGGATGCAGGATCAAACTGCATGCTTTGAAAAAACACAAACACTGCCAATATACTGTAATAATTCAAGACGTCAAAGCCTATATGTTCAAACCAGTGTCACAGAATACAAAATATGTGTTATAAAATTGTACAAAATTCCAGAAAACTAGAATTTTCAAACAACTGAATATCTTTTATAAGCAGCATGAACCTAGGATTCCCTCCCCCAAGTTATATTAAGTGGCGGCAAGGTCTAGAAATTCTAGTGCACAGTTACATAAAGAACGTGGACTCACCACTGACATTTTCAGTTAAAATAAGGTGGAACACCTGCGCAAAGGCATCAATATCTTTACGCAGCCAAATATCAGAAAGACAAGCATCCATCTCTTTAATTAGCCAAGGTTCAAGACAGTTGACATCTTTTTCAGCCTGTAAATAAGAACATATTTTAACATAATCTTCTAAGGCTTAAAGGTTATAGGCAAGTGGTCCCCATCCTTTTTTGAGCTGTAACCCCTTTTATAATGGCCAAGTTACCTGAGAGGCACACCCCTGCCACATTTGCAGAAAAAGGCATATTTAGGAATAGGAATAGGAATCTTTATTGTCATTGCCCCCTTGCAGGAACAACGAAATTTTGTGGTTGCTGTATTCAACTCATTTAAAACATTTCACATAGATTTAAAAACAGGTACAACACATAATAATATGACATATAAAATGACTAAAATATGACATATAAAATAAGCCGACTTCAAAGTCCAGAATTTCCGTTTAAGGACAATATTGCTCTAAAAAAAGAAGCTATTTTTGAGACGGTTTGTTCTTGCCCTCAGTACTCTATATCTCCGTCCCGATGGCAGCAACTCGAAGAGGCGATGACCAGGATGTGATGGATCTCTTAATATATCTAATGCTTTACAGTGGCACCTGGAAGTATAAATTTGTTCTAGGATGGGGAATGAACAGCCCCCACACAGCTTTTAATGGGGTAAAGTCGTTCGTTCTCAGAAAGTAGTCGTCTTTCTCTGTCAAAGGGCCTGCTTTTCATACATACACATACAAGCTAACCTTTAATACCCCACTCTGAAAGGCCAAGGAAGGAATTAAGTTGGGAAACACTGTTATAAGCCATCTAAGAACAGCTATTACTTGTAAGGCATTCCCTCACATCTAAAAAAACTGGCTAACTACTTTAAACATCCTGAAAAGGCTGCTTTCTATAGCATGTATCATTATACATTAAATCAATCTGAAAGTAATACTTTCTATCAAATGTAAACCAATACAGTGAAACATATAGGAAGCCCACATACTTAGTTGAGCTCTTTAGTACTGCTTTAAGCAACTCCTCCCGCTTGGCTCTATAGTGCCTATTAACATGGGAAAGTCAGAGAAAGTCTGTTGCAGGGGGTAAGTCAAATTTGAAATAGCTTCACCTAAATTGTGAAGTATACACACTACATGATTTGAAAATCCTAACAATATTTCCTTTTGGAAAGACGAAACAGGGCTACGTTATTCTACAACTTCAATAGAGATTTCCCTGTTTGGCCTGCAGAATTGCCTATGAAAAAGAAAAGGCTATGACAACAGTGCACTTTTCAGTTGTTTCACAATACAGCAGGACCACTATATCTGCGGGGGATCAGTTCTGGGACCGCCCACGAATAGCAAAATCTGCAGATAAGAACAAATGTGCTTATCCGGGGATAACAGTGGCAAGAGGGGTGGTGGGCTGTTGCCCCCAACACCCCCAAAAGGCAGGCCAGCAGTGGTGGTAGCAGCGAGGAGCGGGGAACAAAACTTACCAATGTTCAGCCCTCCTCACCGCTGCTGCTGGCCAGTCACTCTCTTTGTCGCCAGGCTCAGCTGCCAGCCTGTGGGGGCAGTGGCGAGGAGGGCTCACCATTGGTAAATTTTCTCCCCCCCCCCCCCGCCGCCGCAGCTGGCCTGCGGGGCCGGCAGTGGCAACAGTGTGTGAGGAGAAAACTTATGGAAACTCAGCCCTCCTTGCCACTGCTTCCTCATGCCAACTGCCCTCCACAGAGGTAGGGTGAAGACTTTAAGGACCCGCCTGACCAATTTTGTTCTTGCTTGGATTTCGGGTGGAAGACCAGAAGTTTGAGCTCAAGTGGGAAGTTCAAAACTTTCGGTCCTCCGCCCAGGACCCGATTGGGAAGAACAAAGGTCAGTTGGCCAGGTGGGGACTCTTAAGTCCCCACCCCACCCCTCTGGAAGGCAGCTGGTATGTGGCAGCAGCAACAAGGAAGGTTCAACATCCATAAGATTTTTTTCCCATTTCCCTCCTCGCTGCTGGGCTAGTACCTCCCATGTATCCACCAATCACCACCTGGTGAATCAGCGGATGTGGGGGTCATGCTGTAATTTTTATTACTTACAAAATAGTGGAAACTCTAGAAAAGTACATACCAACTGACTGAAAACCGTGTCACCGCCATCATCCAAGAGATCATTATCCTCAGCTACATCTGGAACTGCCCTTTGTCGTTGCAGTTCTGGCTTGCTATTGTCTTGTGCGGAATACCATTCAGTCAGAGTTGTCTGTTGTTTTTCCTCTTGATAACGTATCATGGAAAGGGGGGAAAAGTCAGAACTTAAATGCACAGTACCTTCCTATTAATAATTCTTAGTATAATTAATGAATATATGTTTTGAAACTTTTGAATATGAACAAAAATATCTTTTTTCTGGCACCTGCAAATACTGATACCAACCTCGCTGCTTTTCCTTTTTGTATTTGATCATTTCTTTATTTGTATAGCCTGTACTTCTTAATATATCTTCCAGGAACATTTCTTTGACTTCAAAAGGTCTTCCTGGTACTGAAAACATAACCAGCAATATATATATATATGATTTATCCTTAAATTTGAAAATTGTTGTTACAAGCTACCACACCAATTAGAGACGTAACATTTCCAGAAACATTTGGGGAGGGGATGTTTTAAAATCCACTTTTCTCTCTCCCCTGCTCCTTCTTCACTAAAGTTTTTTTCCATGGCTTCAAAATTTCTCACTTTTATATCTCTAATACCAAAACCGCATATATTTTAACCCAATGGAGAAAAGTATGCAAACCTTCCAAAAAACCCTGAATGTTTTAATTCTTAATAATGCTCCATCTCATTATATAAAGCAGCATATGTTGTCCATTTCTGCTGCAACATTTTCATATTTAAAATGGATGACAGCCTTATTCCTTTAGCAAGCGTCCACTTTCCCTTTTTCCTAATACAGTAATGCCTTGGTTTACTAGTGTTTTGCAAGACGACCACCATTTCTGGTTGATTTTGCCTTGATTGATGAGCAATGTCTTGCAATACGATCACTGGAGCAGGTCACATGGTGGCTCCCCTCCTTTATTGGCTTGTGGGGAACATTCCATCTCAGGCAAGCCTCAAAACAAAGTCAGGAGAGGAACTAAGGTTTCTCTTGCACCAGCCAGGAACATTTTCAAAGGAGAATGCACGTTAGGATATTATTTTTCTTTATCTTGTTATTTTTCTTTAATTTGTTTTCAACATCCGTTCTTATTTTTCAAACAATTTCTAGTCATGGGGCAGCTAGTCAAGTGTGTACAGGGCTACAAAGAGCATTTTATTATTGTCACATTAAAAACACAAAGTAAAATTCAGTCCCAAGCAGAGCAGATTCAACAGCCAGGTACATAAACCATGGTGTGGACGTGGACTTTTAGTCAACTTCTTTTGTGAGTTTTGGCATTTTGTGTGTACAGTATGTGGTCTATGGGGCCTCAGAACGAATCATCTATGTTTCCATTATTTCTTATGGGAATATTTGATTTGTGCTTTAGTTTACTAGCATATTTCCAGAACGAATTATGCTCATAAACCAAGAATAGGCTGTACTAGAATAGGCTACATCCAAAGTCAAAACATTAATCAAGTCCTTTCCCCCACTGTATTCATTTTGGAAGCAACATCAAAGCCTTGGAAATAAAATTCTTGTCCACTTATATTTTTTTTTGCTAAGATCTGCATCATTACTAGATCCCTTTAATTGTTCCTTAGCTTGAGTACACTTGTAGGGGCCACATCATCCAAGTTCCCTACTAAGCCTAATGCAAGGAACTGAACTCATGCTCAACTGATCACCTCTCCCATGCCTACTACTCATCACCTGGAATTCTGACAACCTACCCCAAGAACTGTGTGCAGTCATTATGGGGTTGGGTAGTAGTAAGGCAGTCTTCAGTTACTTTTTACTTTGTATATTTTAAAGCAAAAAGTAAAGTATGCTGCTAATATACTGCCCCACAGCTCTCAAAGCACTCTCTGGGTAGTTTGTAATTTAATTGTACAGGCTACACATTGCACATACACACACAGCGAGCTGGGTAATCATTTAAACAACCTCGAAAGGACAGAAAGCTGAGTCAACCATGAGACGGCTACCTGGGATTGAACCCCAGGTCATGAGCACAGTTATGGCTGCATTGTAGCAGTTTAACCACTGCGCCACAAGGTCCAGAGTTTTTATGAAAAGTAAGTGCAATACTAACAGGAACATTCTGTCCTAGTAGAAAATTGACAGAATACCTGCAATTATATGATCATATCCTTAAAATATATATACAAACACAGTTCCAAGTGCATCTTCCACCGAAGTACTATACAGTGGACCCTTGTATAACAGCTTGTATAACATAAAATTTGTACAACATAAAAATTCCGGAGATAGGGGAAATTTGCTTAACATAATCGCCTATGGGGAGAATCCATACAACATAAAAATGGGATCACTCCATTATCAATGCATTCCTATGGGAATTTGTATAAAGGAAAATTTGCTGAACATAATTTCATTTGGAACGAATTAATTCCTTTATACAAGGTACCACTGTACTTGGCTTTCATCAAGTTACGGTATGACAGTTCTCTTAGGAAGTAGGTTTCCACAACTTTGATATTAAAGACATTCACAAGATACAATCAGCAAATCAGAAAAAGTAATATGGCAGAAACAAACCAATTCTATTTGCAAATTTTACTTTGCATGGTTCAGAGTACAAACTGCTTGGTTCCTAGAAATTCATATTCCTATTTGCAAACCTCTCATTTAACTTGGCTCTTTATTTTCCATTTCCGGTCTGCTGCTCCCTTTAGGAGGAACTCATGGATAGCTCAGTAGTTTCAGTGTCTGGCTGAAGAGCCAGAGAATGGAAGTTCAGTTCCCCACTGGGCATCCCTGAGAGGGTCTGAACTCAGTGATCCACTGGGTCCCTTCCAGTTCTGCAGTTCTAAGACAATAATGAGCTCCTTCATAAACAGGGCAACAACCAAATAAGCTCTGTGCAATCTTTATATCTGTACAGTAGTACCTCTACTTACAAGCAGCTCTACTTACAAGCAATTTGACTTAAAAGTGTAAAACTGTTGTCGTTTTAACAGCTGCCTTACAAATTTTAGATGCAGTCTGCTCTACTTAAATTTTTTTTACATACTGCTGCTCAACTTACGAGTTTTTCGACGTATGAGCATGCATTCAGAATGGATTAAATTCGTTTATGGGGACAGGTGGTGGTGGCAAGGTAGTTTTTGGTTACTTCATATTTTATTTTAAACATTGTATGCCAAGTAAGTGTTATACTAACATTAATATTCTGTTCTACTAGAAGAGTCACACAATATCAGTAATGGGGTAAATATCTGTTGTTTCTTCTGGTGTGTGTTTTTAATCAGCTACCATACTAAGCAAGGCTCACCTGGAATTACAGATTTTTAAAAAATTCTATCTATCTATCTATCTATCTATCTATCTATCTATCTATCTATCT
>JAHTLZ010000237.1:53137685-53236193 GCA_023846285.1 Phrynocephalus versicolor
TAGGGTGGGAAATGCAGCAAGGCCTGGCAGCTCCTCCTTTGTGAGCTTGGGGAGCGGCGTGTGATGTTTAAAATGACTTTTAACCACTGATGCAAGTGCTTGGGTCAGTGGCTAAAAGTCATTTTTAAACATTGTGCACTGCTCCCCTGTGATGCGGGGGGGGGGCATGAGAAACGGCACACAATGTTTAAAATGACTTTTAGCCACCGACCCAAACACTTGCCTCAGTGGCTAAAAGTACTGACCCGCATATAAGTCGAGGGCCCCTTTTTTCAGCCCAAAATTGGGGCTGAAAAACTAGGCTTATATTCGAGTATATAGTCATGACAACTGCTTTTCTTGTGGGACTGAAACATTTTGCTCATGACATTGATGAAGCTACTTGGATCCCACAAAAAAGTTTAGTTGCCATGACTCAACGCTCAGATAAATTCAAATGAATTACTGAAAATCTCCACAGACTTCTCATCATCTCATTCTGTTCCCTAGCAAACAGTTGTTTCTCATCCTTACAATTAATCACTGATCATGGTGGCTGTATGTTCTCCGTACAACTAACTGTTAGGAGAACTAAAGATACCCCAGCCTTGTTTAATCATGTCATTTGCTGAACAGCTAACTGGTGAAAAATGACCAACAGAACTGGCAGTTACGTCATTTCAATATTTACTGGCAACTCATCAACAGCCAGTGACTACTATAATAAAACTAAATCCATGCAGCTCCTCTTCTCCTGCACTTTTCTCCAGATTTTTAGCACATATTCTGTTTCGCTGGTAAGGGGCAACACTACAGAATGAGAACCCCATTTTCAAATCACAGACTACCAGTAGCTTTTAGATCTTTCATTGTCCAGAGTAGATACAACTCAACTTCTTTGATTCCATCTCTACCCCCAATACACCGTACATGAAACTCTCTAGCCATACCATTGAACATGTTGAAATATTTGTTTCTAATCCAATTTCATGTAATTCCTGTTATAACTTTTGCATGTTTCTATGTAACCATTTTGCTGCAATTAATATACCATCCTTCTTGCTGTTTAATATTATTTGCTGCTACTACCCGAGGCAGTAATTTAAAAGACATTCTGCTGCTTCATCCAGGGTTTCTACTTTTAATTTGCCCCACTCTATCAAACTAGTTTCCTGATGCCAAAACCAGTTTGGGTTAAGAATATCCCTACTGTAGTAGAGTGGCTCATTTGCAAAATTCTGGAGGAAATGCCATTAGTGTTTGTGTAAAGGTTAAATAATGATTAAGAGGCTCAAGCCCATCTAAACTTTTAAATCAGACATGGCAACTCGACCTGTCATAACACCATGTCAACTGGCCACAGCAATTTTTGCAAATCTTGCTCAAATGCCAATAAAACTCTGGCAACTGTTCCGCTTTCAAATCCTGATTCTGCTTTAAAACTGCACTGGACATGTAAATTAAATACTTGACAAAAGAACTGGAACAAATACATTCTCAGATATGATCTGTTCTCATTTTTGAAGTCTAGATTAGAAGCTAATTTGCTCATAATTGCGGGGAAATTTGAAACAATGTTAATATGTTGGTAGCAAATTGATAATCAGCCTTTTATCATTCTTATAAAACATTTCATTTCCAGTACGTGACTTGAATTTTTTAATGTTTAGTATGCACTGCAGATATTAACAAGTTATTTTTGAGGTTTGTTATCAATCATAATTATTCAGTTTAATGCTCACCTGGAATAAATATCTCTGATTGTAAGTTGACTAAAATCATAAGTATTCACTAATAAGCTTATTCATGTGTCAGCTAATTATATTAATTATAATTACAACAATTGTGTGCTGCCTGAATTACAGAGAGCATTTTTAGGGTTTTCTAGGTAGACAATACTCAGAAGTGGTTTACCGTTCCCTTCTTCTGGGGGCACACTGGGAATGGACAGACTAATTATACTACTTAAGTTACAAGTTGAATAAGGCTGATCTTAAGAGTTCAGAAGAAATATAAACTAGTTTTCAGTCCAAAAGTGTAAATTCATTTCAAAAGGACTTACTGCCTGTACTTACAACCAAGATTCCCTTTCAACGTATTTGGCTGTACAGGTATGCAGTGCTGTGCCTGCCCACCCACCCCTCCATGAAGCATTCCTCCTCCTCTGTGCACCCACAGCAAGTATTTCCAGCCCCTTTGGTTCCAATCTCAGTGGAAGCCCATGCACTGGGGGAGTAGCATGGGAAGGCAGAGTAGAACACCTGAGGGGTGGAATCCCACTCAGCAGGATTGAAAGTAAGAGTAAGCATTGCTCACCACTATGACATGAGTTACAGTTGACAGTGCGCTATCTCCAGCCATTAGTGTACGAAGTAATACACCATTGGTGCAAAATGTTAACAGTGTCTTTGGAGAAACTCTGTAAAAATGGAAAACTTATTTAAGATTCCAGAAATATATCTAATGCAATTCATAGGAATGAAACAGTTACAACTACCTGCACCTTAACACATATTTGCCACCTTAGCTTATACTGTTATCCTGGACAGATATTCTCATAACAATACTAAAATCTTTGTTCTCATCAGTTTAGATCAGTGGTTCTCAACCTGTGGTTCCCCAGATGTTCCTGGACTGCAACTCCCAGAAATCCTGGCAAGCTCAGCTAGTGATGAAGACTTCTGGGAGTTCCAGTCCAGGAACCTCTGGGGACCCACAGGTTGAGAACCACTAGTTTATATTGTTTTAATAAATCATCTCAATGACATATTTTCCATGAAATTTCCAGCCTATAGGCAAGTGTAAGATAAGCATCTTTTTTAATCATCAAGGTCTCCATTATTTGTGCAATATTTCTCTAATCCTAAATAAATAAATAAATAAATATAAAAATGGTGTACCAGCCAAATCTTCCTACAAAGTGCATTCTACATATGTGGTACAAGAAGTGGAAAGACTCATTTGTGAGCTGCCATCTACTTAACTCACAATACAGTACAACAGTCATGCACTCCCCTCTAGGAATAAGAGAAATTAGAATTGTCCTATGCAGTACAATATAGTAATAACCTAACCCTACCCCTTTTCCTTGAATTAAAATTGAAGATGATACATGGGGTAAAAGGACAGAGGGTTGGACAAGAAGTGACTGACTACCCATCTCAGTCCAATTGTTTTAAAAAAAACACTACATCTAGTATTCAATTTTTTTTCACTTTCTCAATCTAAAATGTTTCCACTCAGACACAGAAGAGATAAGCAGATACTACAAATCACTGTGATTATCTTAGTTACTTTAATTATTATGATTTCATTGTGTCACTGTTTATGTACATTTAATGTTTTATAATATTATAATTTCTTTAAAATCTTTTGGATGGTGTCTGTTACCCGCTTTGAGCATTTTTGTTTTGTTTCTATTGGAAAGGTGAGATGAAAATATAATAAAGCAAGCAAGGCACGCTGCTTACATCCCACCCGGCAGACGTTAAAGCTCTCTCTAGCCTGCATAATTAAGTCTACAACTTAATTATGCAGGCTATACATGACAGATAAATAGTCGACAACATTATTGATAGTACAAGGAATATTGGCAAGACCTGCTTTCCAGTCGAATCTGATAACCAATGGTCTGGCCAATCTTCTCTCTTCTTTCAGCAGCAACTCTTTCAGCCACAGCTATTGCTGCTAAACGTCTCGGCTGAGTGCAAAATATTCGGCAGGGTATTCCATTTTTGTAACAATCATCAAGTAGAAACTGAGGAATCTGAACAGAAAGAGGTGCCAATTATGAGAAAGGGCTCAGTAATCTGTACAAACCCTAACAGAGTTTAGGGCCCACCACTAAGAATGACGAGATTTAAATGCACCAGAATTTCAACATAAAATAACAAAAGTTTCCAAAGTATTTGGGTATCGGGTTCAATACGCAGGTCTTGCATTTCCTGAGCCCACTGAGAAGTCCTCTGCCCGTGCTTCTTGGGGCCAACCTTCTGTCAATAAAAGACACTGAATGGGACAAAAAAATTCCAATGGCAAACAAAACAATGCACTGGGACAATTTTTGTCCTAGCTGTTTCTTGTCTGTTAAGAAAAACCTACACATGGTGAGTGACTGAAACTAAGAGACTCAGAGCCTTTTCACACAACCCCTAAGATCCGCTGGCCACTTAAATTCGGACCAGAGATCTTAGGGGCTTGTCGCTCTTCCTGTGTCCCCACTCTTCCGCACTTCCTTGCTCCTGTCTGCGTGAGGGGAGGGAGAAAAAAAAAGGAAGAAAAGAACGTGGCTAACCTCCGTTCTGCCTCTCGCTCTTGCCGCGGCAACATTCCAGTCTCTTAAGTAGCTCTTAAAGGGGCGGGGGGCAAAACAACAACAAACAGAAGCGAGGAGAGCCCCGCATTCACTATCGTTACACCGCATCAAGGAATTTTCACCTCCAGAGAGCAGGTACTTGAAAGGTGCACTGGGACGCGCTAAAGTGGGCGTGGTCGCACTTAATTTCCTGTAAACTCTGGAGCTGGTGGGGAAACATTTTTAAGCTCCGGAGCTGGAAGCCATTTGCCCCGGAGTTTAGGGGTCATGTATAAACGCCCACTGTTGATAATTCCTCAAGTGACAAAGCTGTAGAATGTCTATATTCCAATTAGAATTTAAGCGTAAAGTCTATTTAAAATATTTCTATGCTGCCCTTTATCAATCCACAGTGCCCCATAAGACATGTTCTTGATGTTCCTTCACATACAGGGATGTTCCTTCACATACAGGACAGTGACAGCATGTTCAGTCACAGCACGCAGGCCTCTGATAGTCAACTTCCTTGCCTGCCCACAAAGTGGAGGGTCTCCACAATGCTCTGAACCTGGCAGCTGCCCTCAGCAATACCACAGATAAAAATAAAATAAAAACCCCATTCTCATAAAAAGAATTGAAGAGGAGGGAAATGTATAGAAGGGAGTGGGACTAAGTTTCAATAATATTTTTTAGAAATTATTTGGAAAATATTTGAACACCCTGTGTTAAAATATTTTATTCATTATATTAAAATAAACATTTCATAATCATTTTTTTCTTTTTTCAATTTTTCCAAGTTTTTTGGGGGGGGAAACCAAAAAGACTTCAGAAAAAAATGGAAAAAAACCATTCCCTCCCCCCAATGTTTCTGTTTTTCTTTCTGGGCCTTCACCTATCTAGTTGTTGTCTGAATTAAGCTTGGTGGTATATAAAACAATAAAACAATAAATAAACAAACATATATCCAATTTACAGACATTTCCTTTCACAATTCCTGTAAAATGCATACCTGTGTAGTTTTCCCTGATCCTGTTTCACCCACAATCAAAACAACTTTATTTTCTTTAATAATTCGAACAATTTCATCTTGTTTTTCAAAAACGGGCAGAGAGTGCCGAAATGAATCAAATTCGGATTCTCCACGTTTCACTGGGATTTGAGGGATACCATTGTTAAGCCGTCCACTTGTTTTGCTCATTTCTCTATTCTCTAGGAAAGAAGAAAACAGTGATTTCCTTGAACGGGGTCTCAATCTACTGTGATACACAATAAATATTCAGTCATTACATACATCAACCCCTGACTGATGCCTAGCAGACCAGTAACAAACACACAGACTACTATAAAAGATACTCCAGGCAACAAAGCAATCTACTTAAACAGTAGCACAGCTAGCAATGGTGCCAATACACAAGGCATTTAGGTAGCCATATTTAGATCAGTAAGGGAAGAGAGCTGTTGCTGTAGATTTTTGGTACCGAGAACAAAAAAAGAATTTAACAGAACTTATCAAGACAATTTAAAAAGAGCTCTTCTCCATAATTTTCTCTGCCATAACAATACAGTCAAGTCCTGCAAATTCCAGGTAAGCCTGATATCAACATCGGGAGCATAATGACCATGTAACAAAAATCAGCATAAATATATCCAGTCTAAACATTAGTGACATAATTCTCAACAGGTTTTCAGCTGTCTGCTGAAAATGACTGCTGTCACTGTTCTTGTGGTTAGTGATTCTTGCACGTGGTCCTTAACACAGATATCTACAGTGTGATGCAGGTGAAGTTTTGTCACTAGAGCACCCACAGTAACTGAGCAGAAATAGAATTATCACTTTCCTTTACGTTTGGACTCCAGAATGTTTTGCCTTTCAGCCACAGAAGAATTCCCCTAATTAACTCTTCTCTCTGCAGAGCCTCAAAACCTGTTCCTGACGAATGGGGGCCATGCCATAGTAATACAGTCCAGAGAGGTGCTAGAACAAGCTAGCAGCTGCCTTTCTTCTTTTCATGAGCAGGTACCTCTGCTGAACCACAGGCTCAACTGGGAATGGAGGACCAAAGGGTTTTTTTTTGTTATTGTCAACATAGTTTGCACTAACAAGCTGGCTCGGTTTTGCATATGTATCTGTGACCCACAGGATAAGAATAGTGTATCAACTTGCAAGCAGGGGAGCAATCACTCTCCCCAATAAATGTTTCTTAGAACCCAATAAGCCAGGACAATACTCCCAAATACTGAGGATCTTAGCACAATGTCATAAATTAATTGAGTTCTATCTAGAACAGTGATGGTGAGCCTTTTAGAGGCCGAGTGCCCAAAATGTGATACAAAACCCACTAACTTTTTCGCAAAGTGCCAATACATCAATTTAACCTGAATACAAGTGGCTGTGAAGGTGCGATGCTTGGGTGCCTACAGAAAGGGCTCCGAGTATCACCTTTGGTTTCTGTGCCATAGGTTCACCAACACTGATCCTAGAAAGCACTGCCATAATTTGGAATTGACTTGAAAACACAGGAGAAAAAAACACTGGTCTTGGAGATATGACACGCATGCCCAAGTTATGCCACCATAATTGTGACATTATATGCTTGGCTCTTGGTAATGTACTTCTTTCGTGACCCACCATTAGTTCTTTCATCAGAAGATGTTCAACATACCTGCTTCAACAGCAAATACATTTCCTCTTTCTGTCTTTGGCAGAAGTTCTGTGCGTTCTTTATTAGTGACAGGAAATCGCTGTACGAGGCTCCTAATAGCATGTTTTGTATTTGGTGTCAAATTACAGGTCATCATTGCATGTGCCAACTCTGATCCATCTTTTTTCTTCACAGTGAGATATCTATTTGCTCCTTTCCTACAAAATGGAAATGTTTCATAATTATCACCAAAATGGACTTTACACATACAGACCAACCAGAACTCCACCAGAGAAAAATAATTGGCTCTAAACGCTAAGACATGATAAACAGATGAAATAAATGCTGCTGGACTAAAATCAACAGCTTCAACAGGCGATCTCAAATTAGGATGCAGTCAAAAATCCCTGCATAAAGTAATTTACACAACTGTCCCTGAGGACAGTTGTGCAGGCCCTCGTGATCTCGAGGATTGATTATTGCAACGCCCTCTACGTGAGGTTGCCCTTGACCCTTGTCCAGAGGCTCCAACGGGTGCAGAATGCGGTGGTCAGACTGGTGGTGGGTGCTCGTAGATTCGATCACATCACCCCAGTTCTGGCACGCCTGCATTGGCTGCCTGTGGCCCCCCGGATAAGGTTCAAGGTCCTGGTTTTGATTTACAAAACCCTCCACGGCTTGGGTCCTGAATACCTGTCGGAGCGTATCTCCCACAGGTCAGCTGAGGCCAGGCCCACTAGAATGTTGCAGGCACGCTCACTTAGGGTGGCCACACCCAGGGAGGCGCGGAAGTCACTCATGCGCAACCGCGCCTTCTCTGTGGTGGGCCCCACATTGTGGAACCATCTTCCTAGTGAGGTACGCCTAGCACAGTCCCTGCCCGCCTTCAAAAAAGCACTCAAAACCTTGCTTTTCAAGGAGGCATTTGGCGACCTTTAATTTATTTTAGGGCTCCCCCCCCGCCCCTGACGCCTCTTGCCAAGGGTTTTCCCTCTCTTCCTGTTTAGTACTGTTGATTTGTTATCTATTTGATTTTAACCTTGCTGTAAACCGCCCAGAGTACCTGCTGGAAGATGGGCGGTATAGAAATAAAACAAACAAACAAACAAACAAACAAATAAAGTATCAATATCTTTTAACTTTTCAAAATCGTAAAACTGTATAACTTTTTTCAGTTTTAAACATAATTTGGTTATTTTCACAATATGTTTCAGAACTCTCTGATATTACTCAATGAATACTATCATAGCCACAGACTCACAATAGGATACAGAACTGGCATATTTATATCCCTAAACATTATTATTATATTATACTATTTTTGTCAGCACAGTGTGCACTGACAAGCTGGCTCATCTTGCCATAATATTATAAATTATACTACTAAATGCTCCTAAACATATGCTCCCCCCCCTTGTAACAATGGTAAATGCCTGTGGCAGGTTACATTTTAGGATTAACTATCCACCTGTATATATATATTTTGTTCTGCACACAAAATTACTAAGAACAGTGGCCTCTTCACATTGCTCTTAATGTGTCTACACTACCACTGGACACCCAGATACAGCAACCATAATTGTTTACAAAGTCAAACCTAGCTAAACACAACTATGTTTAATAAAGTCCAATTGAAATTTGTAAACATGCTATTAGTTGCTACAGTATATATAAAACTTCAGATTCTAAGAAAATTGTAAAAAAGAATCATTTTCTATAAAAGACATTTATGATGCAGGAGAAAAGAACTTGTTCTAGAGCAGTGATGGCGAACCTATGGCATGGGTGCCAAAGGTGGCACTCAGAGCCCTTTCTGTGGGCACCCGACATTGCCCCTTCACAGCCACCTATATACAGGTTAAATTACTGTATTGGCACTTTGCAAAAACATTAGTGGGTTTTGAATTGCAGTTTGGGCACTCGGTCTCTAAAAGGTTCACCATCACTGTTCTAGAGTGATTCTGTCAAAGTGTCCAGCAATGCTATAGACACAGGATAACTCTGAGTCCACAGAAGACAACAGAATGAGACAATTAGCACCAAATGTCTCATGTTCCAAGAGTCATTCAGATTTAATATCTGAATGAATTTCCATGAACATGTGCTCTTCAGTGCTACAGTTTTCAGAAACACTTTTAGAGTACACCTGAAAGCAATATAAGCTGTTAGTAATCATGCATAGAAGTATTGAACCAGATACAAATATGACCTATACAGGAAGGACTCCGCAGTATCAAGACACCCCAAATGTATGTTAGATTAAAATGTACAAGAAAAATTAGATCTAGCACACATATGCTCACTCATATAAATGGAAATACCATTGTTTTTCAACTTACCCCTTACTCTTAGAAATCAGACCAAGAGACTGACTCAATCGATGAATGAATGCTCTTTCGGTACTGGTCAAAGATGAAGGAAATTCCATTTCTGGAGAAAGACATACATTTTGTCTTGATCAACAAGCAATGTCTTGATATACAAGCACTGGAGCAGGTCACAATGGTGGCTTTCTTTCCTTCTCTCCCACGCTGGATTGTGGGTGATTGTCTGGAACCTTCCGTCTCATGCAGCCTCCAAAGCAGAGGGAGGAGACAGGACCCAGCCAAGAACATGCAGGATAGGGTTTTAATTTTCTTCATATTTATATTTTTATTTAATTTGTTTTCAACATCCTTTCCTCTTTTTCAAACCATTTTTAGTCATGGGACAGCTAGTCAAGTGTGTATAAGACTATAAACTGTACTTGATTATTCTCACATTAAAAACACAGAGTAAAATCCAGTTGTTAGTCCCAAGCAGAGCAGATTTCATAACCAGGTACCTAAACCATGGTGCAGACTTGGGCTTCTGGGCAACTTCTTTTGTGAGTCTTGGCATTTTGTGTGTACAGTATGTGGTCTATGGTACCCTAGAACAAATCATCTGAGTTTCCATCATTTCTTATGGAAAAATTTGCTTTGATAGAAGTGTTTTGGTTTAGAAGCATGTTTCCTGAACGGATTGTAGGTATTACTAGTGTAACAGTATGTTTACAGGTACACTTCCATATCTAGGCCACCGCATACAACCTCTTGTACCTCTGCTGGTGGTAATGAATTAACCTGGACAAGTGGGGCTCCACAATTATACATCGGAGTCACCCTGGGGGAGTCACGCACCCTCTCAGGCGGACCTGCTTCGCAGGGTTGTAACCATGAGAGCCCCAGACCCCAGAGCCGCGACCCCACGGGAGTCAAGGAAGGGTAGACTATGGAATCATTAAAACGATATGCCCTATTTATGGGCTGCTTTGGCTTGGCTTGCGGCTGCTCCCCTAACCGTACCCACCACCACCACAACAACGCACCGGTGGGACTCTGTTTTTTGTTTTTAACAAGGCAGGGGCACTCGGGGGTGGGGTGGGGGGCTCAAGTGAGTTCCCGACCCTGGCGCCGGGCAGCCGCCGTTACCTCGCTGGTCCCCGTAGCGGAACCGCTCCAGGGCGATGTTGACGGCGATTTTCACTTCTTCATCGATGCGAATGTCCTTCAAGCCTTTGGCCCGGCCGCCCCGGGCGCCCCCGGCAGAGGAGGAGGCGGCGGCGGCGGCGGCGGCGGCAGTACTGCTGGGGCCGCCCGCCTGGGACCCGCTTCCCGGAGGCCGGGGGGAGACGCTGCTCGGCCGGGACATCTCCGGGCGAGGAGGAGCCACCCCACCACCGCCGCCGCCGCCGCCGGTCGCCCCCACCACCGCCGCCTGCGCCGCCTCCGGCCTCAGCCCGACACTGACACCACCCCCCCACCCCAACCAGGGCCGGCGGACCCAGCGCCAAGGCCCAAGGAGCGCCCTCGCCCCGAGAAGGAAAGCAAAAGGAGGCGGGGGCAAGGCAGGCCCCGCCCACCAGAGGGCGAGCAGGGGGCGGGGCCTCGGGCTGTGCGTCCCTGCGGCGTCCTGGCCTCGGCGGCGGGAGGAGGAGGAGGAGCTACAGCTGCAAGAGGGGCGGGTGTCCTGGCTCTCCCTAGAAATTCCTAATACAGTGGACCCTTGTATAACAAACAGTTTGTATAACATAAAATCTGTACAACATAAAAAATTCCGGAGATAGGGGAAATTTGCTTAACATAATTGCCTATGGGGAGAATCTGTACAACATAAAAATGGGATTACTCCATTTTCAATGCATTCCTATGGGAATTTGTATAAAGGAAAATTTGCTTAACCATAATTTCATTTGGAACGAGTGGGGGTGCGCAGTGGCGGATCGCCCCAGAACGCTCAAGCAAAGGCGGGGGGATTCAAGATCAAGAGAACTGAACGCTGAATTAAAAGCTCTAGGAAGTCCTACAATAGTGGTAAGGCTTCAGTAACTGCCCTGGTAGGAGGCTGCACATTTAGCATTGGAGGACCAAGTTACTTAAGCGAAGTACAGAAGGGGTCATCTCTAGAAGGTTGGCTGCCAAGTAACAAACTAGTCACAACAACTATGGTATCAGTGAGGAACAATACAACATGTGTCAGTGGAGGGACAACTTGTGTTAGTAAACTAAAGCTAGTCTAGATAGGCTTTTGGCCTGACCTAAAATTGTGCTTCTTGTCTTCTAGGTTCTTAGGTCCAGGTTAAGGGTACCAGAGAGAAAGCTGAAAACAACTTTCGATTTAAAGAAGAAATTGCCATGCTTTTGTGGACACTGATCACACTTTTGCCTCACAGAAACAGATTCCAGGTTCATTTTAATTAAACTCTGTCTAAGTAGAGATAAGAAACAAAAACATGTATGTATGCTGCTGTCAAACTATTCCCAGCTGTTCTTGTGCCATGCAAGGAATTTTGAGGCCTGTGTGAGTACAATGTGGGTTTTGTGTAAATAATAATATAAATTGGCCACAAGGTGGTGCCAGATTAGCAACAAATATTTGGGGAAAGTTCTCTGAAATGCTTGTTAGTGGGATAGCTCAGTGGATCATGGAAGTTGGATTTGGAGCCAGAGGTCAGGAGTAGGATTCCCCTCTGTGCCTCATAGGAGAAGAGCCAGGAGAGCCAGGGAAGCTACATGGTCCCTAGAATAAAGAAATGGCAAAGCAATAATAAGAATAAGATTGAGAATAATAAACACGAGGCACAGACTTTGGTTGACTGGTATTATGTAACTGATACAAGTTTTAATCAAAAACCTAACTACTAGTTAAATATTGGTGTAATGTATTATTATGTAAAACATATACAATACAGGTATTATATAAAATATTTACACTCTGTGTTTCTCCTTAAGAGGACCCAAGGTGGCACAGTGTTAAAACAAACAACAAAAGTATCTGCCATTCTTTTAGGCAACAGGTTACTGAGAAAAAAGCCTGTCTGAAAAGTATTTTCTGCCTTTAAAAGGACAACAAAGGGGCCTCTCTGACCTCTTAAGTTCTACAACTTAGGAGCAGCAACAGAGAAGGCCCTCATTCCTGACCTCACCAGTTGTACCTTTAAGGGTGACACAGAGAGAAAGGCTTCCCTTGAGGAATGTGGTATTTCAATTAGCTTGGACCAAGTCATTTAGGACTGTATAAGCCAAAAACAGCACTTTGTATTTAGCCCAGGAATGAACTTTTAAGAGTGGCACACAGAGAAAGGCTTCCCTTGATGATCTCAAAACCAGGATGAGCTCGTGAATGGGAATGTGGTATTTCAAGTAGCTTGGACCAAGTCATTTGGAATGAACCAGAAGCCATTGGAGCTGTTAGAAAGGAGTAAGTAATCCCTGAAGTCAGCTCCAGTTAACAATCTGGCTGTGGTATTTTGGGTATGTGACATTTCTGAGAACTTTACAAAGGCAGTCCCATGAGGCAAGGGTTCCAGAATTATTTGCATTATATTTTAAGACAATAAGCATATACTTCCCTGTATATAACTTAAACCCCTGTTCCATTACAAAATAATTGTGGGTGGTTTTATCTTAAATGGCAATTAACAGCTATTGGTCAATACCCATTTGTTAGGCTTAACCAGTGGTGGTGAATCTTCAGCACTCCAGATGTTTCGGACCTCAACTCCCACAGTCCTTTGTCATTGGCAATAAAGGCTTGGAATTCTGGGAGTTATGGTCCAAAACATCTGGGGTGCTGAAGGTTTGCCACCACTAGTCTAAACTAAAGGAGCTTTTGTACCAGGAAGCACTATTCTGCAGCTAGGTGGTAGGGAGAGATACCACATAGCTCAGTGGTTGATGTATCCGACTGTGGAGCCAGAAGTTAGGAGTTTTATTCCCCACTATGCATCTTTGACAAGGGCTGGAGCTGAGGAGCCATAGTTTCCTCTCCAGCTCTGAAGTTCTATGATGAGGAGGAGGAGGAGGAGAGAGAAAAGGGAAGTATTTGCAAAGCCATGGCAAACTGAGAGCTTTTAGGGTCACTATAAATTAGCTCTGACATGACACAGAACTGTATAGCTCAGTGGTTTAGCCATCTGGCTACGGAGCCAGAGGTTGGGGGTTCGGTTCCCCACTGGGCCTCCTTGACAGGGGGTGGACTTGGTGATCTATACAGGGTCCCTTCCAGCTCTGCAGTTCTAAGACCTAACAGGGCAATGTCTGTTAGAGAAGCACTTAATGATTCAAATGACGGCAGGATTGTCAGTGCAAAGACTGTCAACAACATCATTATTTGTGTTGAATCATTTCCTCATATCTTCCTTTCTCTCCCCCACTGCCTGCACTGCCTACACCAGTAGCATGCCAGTTGCGTCAGAATCTGGGGCCATCTTTCCCTGCCTTCTCAGGCTACTGGCCAGCCCAGAGAATCCCTGCATAGGTGACTACTGGCTGACAACCTGCCAAGGAGTAGAAAGGCAGCCCCAGGTCCTGATGTGCTGCCAGTGTAGGATGAGGACCCTGGCATGGCACTGCTGCTGGCGAGTGGGCATCACGGAGTGGGGTGGGGGAGAGATACATTCAGCACCTGTGATTCAACACAAAGCTTGAGAGTCCTACAGAGGTACAAATGAAGTCGTGGTAGGATTGCTTGCATATGAAGCTTTCACAAGACAGTGCTTCAGGTCATTTGCTTAAAGAGAATGAGACTATCGATGGAGGGGTTTGGCAAAGGCTGTGTATTACTACTAGTGATCGGAGGAAATAACAGAGTTGTGGAAATGTTACTTCTTTGAACTACAACAGCCAGAACCCCACAGTCAGCAAAGGTCTCAGTGATACATCTTCCAGAATCAGTAGCTGATGAATACAATGACAAGGGTGCATGCGAGTCTTCCTTTCAGGTTTCCCACTGACTACTGTGGGAACAGTTAGGCTTTTGGTTTGATCTAGCACTTATTAAGTTATGTCTCTTTCTTTGCAGCAGAGGTAAAACTTGGAATTGAAATGCCATCTCAAGATCCAGGTTTATTATCCTGATATAGATGTATTACAGTTTGGGAGAGCTATGGAGAGCTGTTCTCCATCAGGTTAAAGAAGTGCAGGAAACCAGATCAGATCTTCATCATGCAGTGACATACAAGAGTTTCTTTAAAAAGGATGCCGAGTCAGCAACTGTGAATCTACTTCAAAAGTGAAACTGGGATAACCTGTTTGCTTGAACAGGATCTAATTATCTTCACAGAAAATCCTTGGGGAGAAGCCTCTAGTTGATGAAAGCACGTGAAGCAGAAATTCTTAAGTAATGCCAAATTCGGAACAGAGAACAACCAACTAGGGAATCATTTTCATGATAGAACTGCAATGAAAAATACCTCGTATATATAGCAAGATAGATATGAAGGGCAACGGTGACACAATAGAATAGAATATAATAGAATAGAGTTTTATTGTCATTATGAATATGCAAGATACGCACAAGGAAATTAGAATGCTGTTCCACTACACACTAAAAACAAGGAACCATACAAAACACATAAAACACCATGCAATATATTAAAAACTCTTAAAACCTCTTACAAAATTTAAATCATTACTTAAAAACTGCTTAGGATGATGCTAAAACCGTCATATTTAGCTTAGATGCCACTCTGGGATAAAAACTGTTCTTTAGTCTATTAGTCCTTGACCTGAGAATCCTATATCTCCTGCCAGACGGCAACAGTTAAAAAAATCGGTGACCAGGATGCGAAGGGTCTCTCAGAATTATAAATGTCTTTCTTAAGCATCTGGAGTTGTATAATTCTTCCAAAGGAGGAAGAGGACAGCCCACTATCCTCTGGGCAGTGTTTATAACCCTCTGGAGCACCCTTCTATCTGCTACTGTGCAACTGGCGAACCAGACAGAGAGGCAGTAAGTGAAAGTACTTTCTATACAGCCCGGGTAGAAGATTACCAACCATTTCTTAGACAGCTGTTCCCTCCTGAGAAGTCGCAGAAGATATCTGAGACAACATCTTAAAATGACACAGAGCAGTCTTCCAAAAGGGTGGAAATCTTTCTCTAATCTGGGCAAAAACCATGGGATCTAATGCTAGCTATGACTGCCCAGACCCTACACTCAAATACACCTTCAAGTCCTAAGCCTCCATATATGTGAATTGAAAAGGGTCTCCAGGCTGTCCTCATGCAAAGGACACCCTCTTCCATGTCCCATATCTGACGGGGCCTAAAGTGAGTGCTAACCCTCCCATTAGATAGAGTGAGGCAGCTTTGTAGAGTAGATTTTGAGTACAGTATTGTGAATGAATGTGCTATATTTTTACTGGTAGAGATAGGGAGAGGTCCTTGTAGGATGTGCTGCCTCCTGTGCTGAAGTAATTTGGCTGGCTTTAGGAAGTGGAATTATACTCTGTATAGCTTTACTTGGGTGGTTAGGGTGCCATTTGCAGCAAAATCTTGGACTTTCTGTGTTCAAGATACTGTACATAATAATGATAAGGGGGATATTCACACAGGCAGTTATCAAATGTGTATGCTGAATATATTGTCAGAAATCACTAGGCCCAGGCAATTACATCTTCCCTGCTTTCAGTTAGAGAAACGAACCATGCAAGTCCAGGTGGTCCTCGGAACCGGCTGATACACACAGATCCAATTGCTTTAGCTTTCTCTGTCTCACACAGGAAGGAAGGAATAGGAATGGAATAGGAATGCAATTTATTGTCATTGTATAAATAGAACGAGATTAAAAGTGCCATCTAGTCAGTCATTCACACAACCCAGCATAAAAATCCAAGACGTAAAATCTACAATTTAAGAACAAACCATCCATACACAGGGTTAAAATCCAATGAGGAAGCATGCTGTGACATCATAAGAACATAAGAACATAAGAAGAGCCATGCTGGATCAGGCCAAAGGCCCATCTAGTCCAGCTTCCTGTATCTCACAGCGGCCCCACCAGATGCATCTGGGAGCTCATGAGACTAGATATCTGTCTCCTGATACCACTCTCCTGCATCTGGCCCTTGAAGTACTCTGGTTTAAAGCCTGGAGACTACACATCTCCATCATGGTCTGTAACCTGTGATGGACTTTTCCTCCAGGAATCTGTCCAGTCCCCTTTTGAAGGCATCCAGGTCAGGTGCCATCACCACGTTGTGTGGCAGGGAATTCCATAGACTTACAACGCGCTGGGTGAAAAAATATTTTCTTTTGTCAGTTTTTACTCTCCCAGCCCTCAATTTGAGTGTATGTCCCCTAGTTCTGGTATTTTGGGAGAGGGAGAAGAGCTTCCCTCTATCCACTTTACTCATACCCTGCATTATTTTGTATGTCTCAATCATATCCCCCCTCAGGCGCCTTTTTTCCAGACTAAAGAGGCCCAAATGTTTTAGCCTTTCTTCATAAGGGAGGTGCCGCAGCCCACTAATCATTTTAGTCGCCCTCTTCTGCACCTTTTCCAGTTCCACTATGTCTTTCTTGAGATGCGGTGACCAGAATTGTACACAATACTCCAGGTGGGGCCTTACTATTGTTTTGTATAATGGCATTATAATGTTGGCTGTTTTATTTTCAATCCCCTTTTTGATAATCCCTAGCATGGAATTGGCCTTCTTCACCGCTGCCGCACATTGGGGAGACACCTTCATGGAGCTGTCCACCAACACACCAAGATCTCTTTCCTGATCCGTCACGGATAACTCAGAGCCCATGAGTTGATAGATGAAGTTTGGATTTTTTGCCCCAATATGCATTACTTTACATTTGGTTACATTAAAACGCATTTGCCATTTCTCAGCCCACTCCCCCAGTTTAGAGAGATCCTTCTGGAGCTCTTCACAATCTTCTCTGGTTTTTACCACACGGAAAAGTTTTGTGTCATCTGCAAACTTGGCCACCTCACTGTTTATCCCTGTCTCCAGGTCATTTATGAACAGATTGAAAAGCACCGGTCCCAGGACAGAGCCCTGGGGCACACCGCTTTTCACTTCTCTCCATTGTGAAAATTTCCCATTGACGCCTACTCTTTGTTTCCGGGATCTCAACCAGTTCTCAATCCATAAGAGGACCTGCCCTCTTATCCCCTGACTGTGCAATTTTCTCAGCAGCCTTTGGTGAGGGACTGTGTCAAAAGCCTTTTGAAAATCCAGATAGACTATATCCACCGGTTCACCCAAATCCATGTGCCTGTTGACCTTTTCAAAAAATTCTAAGAGGTTTGTCAGACAAGATTTACCCTTACAGAAGCCATGCTGATTTTCTCTCAGCAAGGTTTGTTCTTTTATGTGTTTTAAGATTTTCTCTTGGAAAAATCATCTGTGCTAGATCTGCGATGCTGGCCAATCAGGAGCTATGCAGGGACAGGCATCATCCCGCCTCCCTCTCTAATTGGCCAGCAGCATGAAGCAGGAATTATGACATCGCAGTGTGCTTCCTCATTGGATTTTAACCCTACAGGAGACAGAGAAAGTTAAAGCAATTGGATCTGCGTGTATCAGCTGGTTCTAAGGGCCACCTGGGCTTGCGTGGTTCGTTTTGGAAACTACTGGTTCAGAAATGACATGCCCATTCCTATTTTCAGTATAGAGGGTTTTCTGAGTTACCTATACACTAATATAACCTGGGACTTTTGTGTCATAATGGAAACTTGTTTGAATAATAAGCCCTTTTCAAAGTAGAGTATACTGTATCTGGTATCTTAGCTGACTTGCCCTCTGATTCTGTCTTTGTCAAAACCATGTTAACACTGGCTTGAATAAAAAGGCCCATTGTCAGGTTTTGCACTCTGGACGCCTTCAGCACCATTTTCTATGCCTGCCCCCAGATGCCTGCTAGCTTTGGTTCCTTGCAGTGGCACCTCCACAGCCTCCCTCTCTGAGCTAACAGAAGATCTGAACTAACATCAAATCTAACAAGCACCAAGTGCCCCTAAAGGCACATTGTTAATACACAGTATTTGGTTCCCAGCCTTTTAAAGCACTTCTGCCAAATAAATCCAAGAGAGATGAGGATAGAGAACCACAACAGCTGAGCTTAGTTTAATAGGGTGTTAGCACCAGTTGGCTGTCCTGATATGCGAGTCCTGGACCCTATCCCAGTATGCCAGGACTGATAAAGAGGTTATACTATTAAATATCTTAAGACTACTCATTAATTTTACTCTTATGCCTCTTCCACACCCACCATCCTACCTAATACTGTATAAAATAAAAAATAATATAAAAAGATGTATCAGATCATTTACAAATTCAAGTACATGTGTACATATTATTATATAAAACAAGTATTTAAAATGCAAAAATTAATTACTATTGATTTAGAGAAGCAGATAGTACATAAGAGACATTCATTTTATTTAAAAAATCAGGGAGAACTTTATTACAAGAAAAATCTTCATTCGTTGAAATAAAACCCAGGCCTGGTGCTAAGTTTTTGGAAGCTTTGGGTGAAAGAACTCTGCTTCTGACACTGTGTTTCTTCTCTGCTACTATTAACATTTACCCATTGGGCTACAGCAGCATTAACAAAGACAGTCATGATGTATATGGTGAGCTCCCTTCACAACAGTAGGTCCAGGGCAGAGGCCTAGGTTGCCAGCGTTAGTCCTGGTACTCCCAGTTCTAGCTAATACCATGAAAAAGCTCAACAAAAACCACAATAATGCTGGGATGTGCAGTAGTACCAAAGTTTTGATTCAGCAACTGCAGCCCTTTGGATTCAGAATGTAAACATTCAGAATTTCTGGACACCCAGAGCTCTGAAATAGTCAATATGAATATTATAAAGTCAATATTTTCCGCTTTAAAAATACATAAACAAACAAAACATTTTAAAATGACCTCTTTATGTCCCCTGGCACTTTCCCAATGATTGTTGTGACAAATAAAAACACTATGAATTTCCTTATTTTTCTATGTTTAGGAATATTTGTCATTTCCCACTACTTATCCTCCAAGCAGCATTATTTATTTCTCCAAGTGGTTTGGGTGTGATTGCTGAATATGCTTTACTTTCTCTTTCAAAATTGCTGTTGTGAACTCAAGTGCATTGTCACTTTGCAAAACTCGACGAGTTGCTGTGCAATTCAGAAGAAAAATTAATTCCAAGGGTAGAGGTTGGTACTGGAATTCTTGACTTCTGTTTTTTTTTCCTGCTTGCAAATTGGCATTAAAAAACAACAGACAAAAAATTAGTCACAATTCAAACATACCTCAAGCAGTATACAGAATTTGCATACTTTCGAAGTCCAGAATTCAGATTGCTACTGTTTCCAAAACCTCATCTTCTTATGTCTAGTACACAGTGTACACAGCAGTGGGAACAAATACAAATTTAAACCCTGAAATGCAAAAAGAATACACAATGTCCATTCCAAATAATTTGTCCTTTCATTCCATCTGGTTGTTTACAAGTATGGCAACTACGGATTTGTCATTTCCAAAAATGTCCTCTCATTAAAAGGCTTGCAGAGCTCCAAGAGCTATTCCTTCTCGCACAAATAAACTGAAGTTTTTCACCTAAATCAAAATGATTTAGGTAAAAAAACTATATTTCCATTGCCTGAGGGAGAACAGCTCCATGCTTCTTCAACACTCTTTCTGAATGAATATCAAAGACCACAGGGCTTTTTCTGAAGATCCCCCAGTCATTGGATTAAACTGATAGGGGTACAATCAATTCACTTCAGGTACATGTCTCAGGCCAACCTAGGAAATCAGACAGTCACCTTCCCTTATATGTAAATGGCACAGGTTGGTGCCATACTTTCACTGAAGGTGTCCTCTTGATTGATGGGCCACGGCAGACACCAGTGAGGAACAGATCATATCTAAGACCTTGGACTGTCATGGGAGGAGGTGACAGGTACTTTCTTGAAGAGACAGAGGGAACCTGGGTTGTAAGCCCCCTGTCATCCCAAGACAGTGTTGCAGAATAAAATCATGAGATTAGTTCTCCGGAAGTTGAGTCATGGCTACTGGACTTCTTTTGAGAGATAGAAACGTTTCGCTGTTCATCCAAACAGCTTCATCGGTCTGAATACAGCTAGTGCAAGTCCTCCATCTTATTACTTGCACTAGCTGTATTCAGACTGATGAAGCTGTTTGGATGAACAGCGAAAGGTTTCTGTCTCTCAAAAAAGAAGTCCAGTAGCCATGACTCAACTTCCAGATAAACTCACCTGGATGACTGAGAATCTTCACAGACGTGAGATTGGTTGGAGGTGACCGGATGAACTTTACCTTCAAGGGAGGGTTCCACACAAAAGTGGGGCCATCTGAGGAGTAGGAATGTGCTCAATAGGAGGGATCTTCTGGGAAAACTTTAAACTAGACTCCATAAATAGGAATAGTTTTTACCCAATAGCAGTAACCATGCTAAATTCTGTTAAAAATTAAATTGACGGGTAATATTAGTGTTGAATGTGTTACATATATATTGTTATGGGGGATTGTGTATGGCTGTTGTTGTTTTTAAATTGTAGTTTTTATAGATTGGGTATGAATGTTGCCAGGTGAAAGAATGTAGGGCTGTGTGTGTATGTTTGGTTTTTATGTCAGTTTTAAATGAGTGTAAGTGATGTTCGGCATGTGAATGTTGGAGTATCTGTATGGATGGTTTGTTCTTATATTGTAGATTTTACGTCTTGGATTTTTATGCTGGGTTTTGTGAATGACTGACTGGATAGCACTTTTAATCTCGTTGTATTTATACAATGACAATAAATTGCATTCCGATTCCGATTCCGATTCCGATGCATTCCGATTCCGATTAAATCAGGATTCTAGTTGGGGCCCAGGCAGTTCAGTTACTAAATTCCCAGTTCCATGCTGGAAACGCTGCTGGAAACAACATATGTTGTGACAGCTAGATTTTACAAGCTGTTCCTGTATCCTTTGCCTCTTGTTATGACTTATCCACTGGAGGGGTCTGAAATCTGATTACTGTATTCCTTTTGTAGTAGAGAACAGAAGGTGGAGGGAGCTGCCCAACCTCACCACTTCCCTTCAGGAAGGAGCAGTGGCCATTCTGGATGTTCTCTGTTTAAAAGGGGGGGGGGAGAGAAACATGTTTGCTTACAGTTCATAACTTTGCTATTATCCCCCAACATGCGTGTGTGTGGAGCTACATGTCTGTCCTTATAAAATGGAGATGCAACAAGAACAGAAGGGCTGTCTCAGAAATTCTGAGGTGTGTGTGGGAAAAAAACTTTAAACTTTGATGACACATACAGAGCATGCTCCCCATAAACACCCAGTGTTAAAGGAGAACTGTGTTTGGCTTGGGTTTTGGATCTCCACATATTTATAACGCTTAACAATTGTTTTCCTCCCCCCCCCTAAATTTAAGCATTCCTTATATGGTCATTCAGGTTTTATGATTGTAGATTATGATTATGCTCCCATAATTTAAAATCTCATTGGCTTTGCTGCCACTCAAATTCCTGAGTGAAGATATAAAAAATATTTACAAGCATCTATGTTTTGACTACCCTCGCTAGTTGCTACCCTAAGGATTCCCTTTTTCTAAACATGTACCAAAAAACCAAGCATGGCAAAGTTTGTGGTTTGCCAGGAAAATAGTATTTAGATGTCAAGTTCTTGGCAAGATGATTTTCGCCAGCCACCTCTGTCTTAGATGAGGCAGGGGCAGCAGCAGGGCTGTTGCAAAGCTGCATCTGAAGTCAAGGACTGGGTTTCACACCCAAGCCCTTCAAACAAAGGGACATCGGTCATGCACACCCAGCCACATTACTAGAACTGGTGTGTGGAAAAGGTACCAGAGCAGCTGTTAGTTAGCCTGGGAAGGATGCGATTCTAAGCATCGTCATGATGAAGTCACCCCTCCGCTGCCAACCTGACACTTCAGGTATGTTGCTCATCAACGGAGAATGCACTTCGCGCGTGCAAATGGCACGTTCAGCTTGCCATGCGCATTAATTTTGGACACCACAGTAAAGAGAGAGCTTGGTGGCGAAGAGGCTCCGTCGCAACTTGCACCACAACAAGGCAACCCTTGCTCCCAAGCCGCCTTTTCCTGAACTTGATGGAGCCCGTTCCTTCCTCCCAGGCCCTCCCCCGGAGAAAAAGAACGTCCCGTCTGGGGCCGGAGAGGCGGCCTCCGAGGCGTGCCCGGTCGCCAGCAGGTCGCTGATTGGCGCGCTCCCGGGCGCGCGCTGAATTCGTGCGCGAGAAGGGGAGAAGCGCCTGAAAACTCCCCACCCCCCCGCCCGCCCCCCCGCCTGCTTGGCTTCTCCTTTGCATTGTGCGGCTGCTGCCGCGCCTCGCGCTTTGGTGTGCGCGCAGCGCGGCGGGCCCGTGAGGAGGGGGGAGCATTGTTGGTGAACGCGCGGGTGGCTGGCTGACGGGGTTTGGGTCGCCGCTGCCGTCACACCCCTCCTCCTCCTCCTCCCCCCCCTTCCTTCCCTCTGGAGAGGGCGCATGATGGCGGCAGCGGCGGCGGGGGTGAGCCTAAGCAGCACGGGGGGCAGCAGCAGCAGTAGCGACACTTCCAGCACGGGCGAGGAGGAGAGGATGAGGCGCCTCTTCCAGACCTGCGACGGCGACGGCGACGGCTATATCAGCCGGTAAGCACGGCGGTGGCGGCAGAAAGCAGCAGCAGCAGCAGCATCAGGCAGCAGCGGGGAGTTGGGGGCGGCAGGAGCTCCCCCCTCCTCCCCTCCCCGTGGCGGCCGCTGCCGCTTTACAAAGTAGCAGCCCAACTTCTCCCGCAAGTTTCTCGACTGCCAATTGCACTCTGCAGAATAAGGGTGGGTGGGTGTGCGTGTCGGCTGCGGCGGGCGGGAAGTTGGCCAGCCAACGAGCATCGGCTCTTGAGCAACGGACTCCGGAGGGGCGAGCATCACGATTCTGGTTCCTGCCCAGCAGAGCCCGGGGCGTGCTGCAGCCTTTCGCCATAAAACCGTGGTTTCCAGTTGTGAGCAACCCAGGTGTTCTTGGGCTCCAACTCCCAGAAACCCTGGGCAGCACCAGTAGCGGTGAAGGGGTCTGGGAATTGCAGTCCAAGAACACCTGGGTTACCCAAGGTTGGGAACCACTGGCATAGAACCTTAACTCTTTTGGAAGAAGCCGTTGTAATGCAAAGCATAAAAATAAAAATAAAAATAAATAAATAATAAAACAACTTTATTTCTATGCCGCCTTTCTCCCCGAAGGGACCCAAGGCAGCTTACAACAATAATTTAATACAGTATATTAAAACAGCTCATACATGAAAAAAACAGCAATTTAAAAACAATCATGAAAAACACTATAAAATAATACTAAAGCAGCAGCAGCAGAGTTTAAAAAGGACCTGCAGCCAATAAAAACTGAATATTAAGATGTTATATATAAAAAATGTAAAAAGAGGATCAGAAGGCTTGCCTGAATAAATAGGTCTTAAGGCCTCACTTAAATTTTAATCTGGAAACCGCCCTGAGTTCCATTGTGGAAAAAGGAGTGGTATATAAGTGTTCCAAATAAATAAATAAATATAAATAAATGTTTCCAGGGGGAGAAAGTTCTTAGCTCAAAGGGAAGGGAATTCCATTATATCAGTGCCACTACTGAAAAGCCCCTGTTTGTTGTTGCTGCCCCCCACAGGTCCCTGAGATGGACGGGATTATATGGAAGTAGGCGGTTTCTCAGATATCCTGGTCTTGAGCTGTATAGGGCTTTAAAGGTCATAACCAGCACCTTGAATTGGACCAGGAAACAAATGGGCAGCCAATGTAGTCGCTGGAGAAGCAGCCCAACAGAGTCAAACTGCCTACCTCCAGTAACTACACGGGCTGTGGCATTCTGTACCAATTGTAGTTTCTGAATCGTCTTGAGGGGCAGCCCCACATAGAGTGCATTGCAATAATCTAGCCTTGATGTCACTGTGGCATGGATCACCATGGCCAGGTCTGCAAGAGTCAAGTATGGCCGCAGCTGGCGCACCAGCCAAATCTGGGCAAAGGCCCCCCTGGCCACAGCCACTACCTGAGAGTCTAGGAGCATTTCTGAATCCAGGCGGAGCCCAAGCTGTGGACCCGCTCCTTCAGAGGGAGTGCAATCCCATTCAGAGGAGGGCGATGTTCCAGCACCTGCAACAAAGCATTCAGAACCAGGAGAACCTCTGTCTTGTCCAGATTTAATTTCAGCTTGCTAGCCCTCATCCGGATCCCCACCGACTCCAGACAGCACTTCAGGACTTCAACCGCCCCCCTGGAATCTGGGGGAAAGGAGAAATATAGCTGGGTGTTGTCGTCAGCATATTAATGGCACCCCATTCCATGGGGGTCAGAATAGAACCCTATGGCACCTCATACTTCAAGGGCCAGGATGCTGAACAGGCATCCCCCGCACCACCATCTGGGTCGGATCTTCCAAGTAGGAGCAGAACCACTGCAAGACAGTGCCTCCAACTTCCAGCTCCGACAATTGGCCCAGAAGGACACCATGGTCGATTGCGTCGAAAGCTGCTGAGGTCCAGCAGGACCAACAGGAACTCACTCCCCCGTCTAGTCCCTGGCATAGATCATCCACCAAGACAACCAAGGAGGTTTCTGTCCCATAGCCTGGCCTGAATCCCGACTGAAAAGGATCTAGATAATCAGTTTCATCCAAAACCCTCTGGAGTTGAGACGCCACCACCCACTTAGTCACCTTGCTCAAAAATGGGATGGCTGGTAATTATCTAGTACAGTGGAATCCGGAGAGGTTTTTTTCAGGAGGGGTCGAATCACTGTCTGCTTCAAAGCAGGTCGGGAAACCCCCTCTGTCAAGGAAGAGTTAACCACCCTCTCTGTCCACTCAGCCAGTCCCTCCCGGGAAGCTCTAATAAGCCAGGCTGGGCAAGGGTTGAGCTAGCAAGCGGATGGCCTCAGACTCCAAATAAGCCTGTCCACATCTTCAGGCTGTATAAGCTGAAAAGAATCCCACAAAACTGGACAGACAGTTGCCAGGGGGACATCAACAGATATAGATGCCAATGTGTCATCCAAGTCATGACGAATCTGATTGATTTTATTTGTGAAATGTTTGGCGAACTCACCACAGTGGGAGACCTTGTGTGCCTCTTGATCCACTAAGGGGGAGGCGGAATGGAACAAGCCCCACACCACACAAAACAATTCTGCCGGGCAGGTACCTGCAGATGCAGTGGCAGCAGAAAAGAAAGATCTCTTAGCTGCTGCCACTGCCATGGAGTAGGCTCTACACTGTGCTTGGTCGTATCTCCCATTTGACCCACATTTCTCCCATTTCTTACTATTGATGTAACTGTAAATTGCTACTAAACATTTAAATGCCATAATGTCAGAGAGTCATGTTATTTGCCCTGAAAACTTTGCCTACTAACTACGTTTCAGCGAGGGTAGCCGTGTTAGCCTTTTCAATAATTCCAGGCAAAAATCAAAGAAAAATAAAACAAAACAAAAGATACAAAAGACATAAAACATGTGGCACCTTAAAGACTAACTTTCATATTTTAATGTAACATTTCGTGGACATGTCCACTTCTTCAGACATACAGCAGCAGAATGAGGTGTGCTCTATAATATGTAATGGAATATGTTTCATACCAAATATTCATTGGCTGTTGTATGTGGGCGCATTTCCATGTAAGCCTGGTTGTAAATTCCCATAGAGAAAGAGCTGGAGTGATGGTGGATAGGGGAGGGGGGAGAGGAACAGGGGAAATGGTTTATTCACCCTCACCCCCGCTCTGTCTCTATGGGAATTTACATCCAGGCTTGCCTGAAAATACGCCTACATACAAAAGTCTAACACGGCTACCTTCTCCGAAACTTAGTTAATAGTCAAAGTTTTCATGGCAAATAACATGACTTCCTGACATTATGGTGTTTAAATGTTCAGTAGCAATTAACAGTTATACCGATATTAAGAAATGATTTTTGCTTACTAACTAAGCCACCTTGGGTCCTTTTCCAAGGAGAAAGGTGGGGTAAAATATTCTAAATAAATAAATAAATAAATAAACAAACAAATAAATAAATAAATGCTGATAGTGACTACTGAACTGGTTGACTCGGTAGGCTGTAAATGTTCACTACTGTTCAGTCCAAGGTTGTGACTACATGATTGCTGGATTTCCAGTGGGTGTAAAACAGATGAATTCCCCCCCCCCTTTTTTTTCTTTTGCATCACATGCAAAGGCTGGTTTGAATCAGTTCAGCCCTTTTGCTCCCAACACAGTTTTTGCACTGCCTTTGGGGGGTTCTTTTCAAACTGAAATGTCTAAAATGGACTTTCATGTGTAGGTCATTGGTTGTTTTGTTGTTCATGGGGGTTTATGGGTTTATGGCTCTGGGTGTTACTCTGGTGATGCAGTAAACTGGGTGTGACACTTGAGAGAGAGGGAACAACTACCTCTACGATCTGGAAGTTGAGACATGGCTACGGGACTTCTTTTTCTTGAGAGATAGAAATGTTTCACTGCTCAGCCAAACAGCTTCATCAGTCTGAATCATTCAGACTGATGAAGCTATTTGGATGAGCAGTGAACCATTTCTCTCTCTCAAGAAAAAGAAGTCCAGTAGCCATGACTCAACTTCCAGATAAACTTACCTGGATGACTGAGAATCTTCACAGATACCTCCACAAGCTTTATCCCTAAGAGCTCCAAAGTGTGTTTTTATTTTTAAATGCAAACCACTAAATTTAGCACTAGATCACCTTATCACTATGTTGTTGATATAGTCATGTAGTGCTACATCAATCCTGCACTGACAAAAGAGGGGTAAAAATTGATATGAAATAGAAGCACCTCAAATTAACTGCAGTAGATGACTGTATTTTCATGCTATGCTACTTTTGGAAAGCTGCCCCTTTTCCTTAGTGCCAGCCAGGCAGCACTTTCAGCAACCCACAGTCTTCACAATGAATGATAAAAGGAGAACCAGGGATCGGAAGAGTGTGGATACACATCCCAACAACCTGCAATCTCCACATGATCATCTGGCTCAAAGAGAAGTGTAACATAGAGCCTTTGTACACGACCCCTAAACTCCGCAGCAAATTTCTGCAAGCTCCGGAGCTTACAATTGTTTCCCCATCAGCTCCAGAGTTTGCAGGAAATTAAGTGCGACCACGCCCACCTAAGCGCGTCCCAGCGCACTTTTCTTGTACCTGCTGGAGGAGGGTGAAAATCCCCAGGTCCGGATTTAATCTGGTCAGTGCGGGGCTCTCCTGGCTTCTGTTTTTTTTTTTTTTGGTTTGTTTTTTGCCTCACGCCCCTTTAAGAGAAGGGGCGGAAGGGAAAAAAAGCAAACAGAAGAGAAGGAATTAGGACGACGGAGCTCCAGCTCCGGGCAGCTTCGGAGGTGAGCCTGCATTTTTTTCTCTCTTTATTCCTCCCTCCCCTCACGCAGACAGGAGCAAGGAAGTGCGGAGTGGTGGGGAGGAAGGAAGAGCAAAGAACCCCTAAGATCTCTGGTCCGAATTTAAGTGGCCAGCGGATCTTAGGGGTCGTGTGAAAAGGCTCATAGTCTGCAAATCAAATCACAGCAAAGCTGAATTACTCCAACCATGCTTGCCCATGTAGCCCCAGCCCAAAGTAAAGGGAGCTCTTAGTTTTGTTTGCAGAAAGGGCAAGGGAAGAGTTCGAAATTGAGTTCACTTTTAATTAGTGATCAATTGAAATTAACATTAGTGGTTCAGTTTTACTGCCTCGTCCCTGAACTCTGAGTTCCTTTGGCAGGGAGACCCTGTACTTCCTTTATTATGGGCAATGGAAATTTGTAGTCCTTCAGATGATGCTGGACTACAGCATCTATCATCTCTAGCATTTATTGGGCATACCCAATATTGAGGGAAGCTAGGAATTACAGCCCAGCAATTTATTCAGGGCCACAAGTTGTATGAGGTTTGAAGTGAGTGATGTTTTCAGTTTCACCCAACCATTACACGGGAACACCCCCCCCACTCCACCTTGGTAGTAAGTAGTCACTTGGATTTCAGCCCAGGACTTCGAAGGAGAATTCTAGAGATCCTTTTGACAGAATTAGTAGTGGAGGCAATGAATCAAAGTCATAGGCATGATCATCTAAGAGAGTGGGTTCAACACAAGGCCATTAAATTCAGAGTCTAAAATTGTTACGTGTCACCAATGTTTGCTGTGTAGCAGCTGTAGTGCTGCTTTTTTCTGCGATGCAGGCTAATGTAAGATGCCAAGGAGTAAGACCTCACATGAGGGGGCCGCATTGACTTATGTCAGCATTAATTAGTCTCAACATTAATCCATTAGCCTTTTAATGACTGACACTGGTGTAAAAGAGCACTGAGCCAAGGTACATTGCATTTTGATGGAGCTGGAAGTAGTGCCACTGCTACATTTTCCATGCTGTAGATACAAAGTAACAACCCTATATTTTGTTGAGGTCTATGTGTTTCAAGATACAGATCCTCAGACTTTTAATGTTTGTATGATTGCTGTCCTTACATGTATCTGTTGGGAACAAGTTATTAAATAGAAAGGAGCCAGTTAAGATAGTGCCTGGTTATACTGTATTGTGTGTGTTAAGCAGGAGATATTCTACTAATGTCTTTTAATGTCATTGTCCTTATCATCTGTGCTGAAATGGATGTTTAGATAGAGCTAAAAATCAGGGCACTTTTATACATCTTCATCAGGAGGAGAAGACTGGAACTGGCACACTGTACCCTCCCTCCTGAAAATCAGAAGGGAACTCTGGAGCCATCTCAGATGTGTTAGACTTGAAGACAGGAAGAGTAAATTTTAAAGTGGAGTCTCAAAAAAGCCCAGGAAGAGAGGGAGAAGAAACTTTGTTGGGAGAGAGAGGCTGTAAAGGAAGAGGAGCTACAAAGGAGGGGGAAGCTGAATGTTCGGCAAGTGTGGAGAAGGAGAAAAGCTGTGGAAGGGGATAATTGCTGGACAGGAGAGTTGAGTAACCCTAAAAGTCTTGCAAAAAGCCATGGAAGAAGAGTGGAGGAAAATCAAGGCTAGATATGTGAAGGCCCAGGAAAAATCAGAAAAAATCAGAAAAAAAAAAAACCAAATTTTCCTGTTCCCCCCCTGAAGTCTTTTTGGGGTCATTCCCCCCCCCCGAAAAGTTGGAAAATTAGAAAAAAGAAATAGAAAAAATGATTATTGAATGTTTTATTTTAACCAAATGTATAAAATATTTTAAATTAGGGCACTCAAATATTTTCCAAATCATTTCTAAAAAATATCATTGAAACTTAGTCCTACTGCCTTCTATACATTTCCCCCTCTTTAATTCTTTTGATGAGAATAAGGTTTTTATTTTATTTTCATTTAATACTCTGGAGAGGAAATATGAATAATTGTTAATTCTGGATTTTTTATACATTGTTTTGTAAAGTTTTTTTTTTTGTTCCACATAAACTGGTAAACAGTTCAGGAGATTGTTACTCCATTTGTTAGCTACATTTACTTATAAATATTATTTAAAAAGTAAATTCTCTTTGTAATAATTGTTTGGATACACTGTATTTTAATATGCTAGTTGTGATAATTTTATGCCAAATCATATTGTCCATAGTCATATTTTATGTTCCTAAAGTAACAGAATGACTTTCAAGATGTAAAAGGGGGGGAGTGCTAATGTAGCATTTGTTCATTTTTTCCTAAAATTTCTGCCCCCCCTCTGGAAAAAATATATATCGCTAGTCAAGGCATTGAAGCCTCCTTATTGGGGTGAAATCAGAGAAAGAGAAAAGTGATTGTTTTGAAATGGAGGCCCAAAACTGCATTATCCCAAAATGCCTTATGGTTTTTACATGTTAGGGAATTGGTTAGGTAGATGCTTTTGTGTTGAGGAATTTAATGCTTTTCTTTGCTGTTAATCTGCCAACACCTGTCTTGTTTAATTTCATAGTGCAATACCGTCTCTGTAGCAGGGTGGGAAACATGGTATTTTTATTTACTTATATCTGATTGTCTTTGAAAGAGAACATTTTTGGTATCTGCAAATGGATCTCTGGAGATCAGGAAGGAATTTACAACTCTTACAGCCTGTTCTAAAATAGTGTCTTACAAGCAAATCATGCTGAGTCTAGTGAAACTTCCTTTCTGTTAAGATGGGAGCTTAGCAGTTAGATCCTGAAGTTTCTGCAGTAAAGGTGGGGGGCTGAGACTGAAATCTGAGACATTTGTTCTGGTTAGATCCTGTGAAGATGTCTTACTGAAAGTTTAGGATCTGTGAAGGCTGAATATGCTGAATCTCTCAGGTTTTAAATTATCTGTTCATGCACATTGATATTTTAGCAGGCTGGCAAAGTAAAGATACGTGAAAAGTTAGTGACCGAGTTTAATGATTCTGGTAATACTTATTGTTTAGCTTTAAGGAATTTGGTCTTAGCCATTTACTGCAGTTTCTGAAAGATTTTGTACTCATACTTTTAAATTTTCATACACCAGAATAGGACAATTTAGTCCCTCAGAATGGTATTACACAAACTAGACCTGCAATATAGGCGTTGTCTAGCATAGTCAAAAGTTGTAAATAGTTCTCACAGGTTTACTATATATATAGTACCATTTATATAGTGGAGGACACTTGAAATTCTTAGTGGATAAAGAATATAAGAAGTGTAGATTAAATTCTTTTATTAAACCTGAAAACAGTGCTAATGTTACTGCTCACTGTTTGGATGAGCAGCGAAATGTTTCAGTCTCTCAAGAAAAAGAAGTCCAGTTGCCATGACTCAGCTTCCAGATCTCAATGCAGTCTACTTCTTTGATACATATTTTAACACATTGCAGGGGTTTGAATGTGCCGAGAAGCTGAGGTTAATGCTATTTTCTGTGGGTTTTAGCATTTGCAGGTATACCCGGAACCAACTCCCCAAGATACCATTGTTATACCGTCCTTGGGTTCAGTTATCAAAACTTGGAGACTGTGTCAAAAAACAAAAAACAAACAAACCAGAAGACTGATACTTAGAAGGGAAGCAATGAAGAAACTAAGAAAGATTGTCAAGTGTAAGGATGTGTCACTGGAGACCAAGGCCAAGATCTTCCACACTATTGTATTCTTGATTGTTATGTAGAGGTGTGAAAGCTGGATAGTGAAGAAAGGTGATAGGAAACAATGATCTGTTTGAAACATGGACATGAGCTTTGCAATATGCTGGACAAAAAGAAAGATGAACAAGTGGGTGCTGGAGCAAATTAAACCTGAACCTTTTCTGGAAGCAAAAATGATGAAAGTCAGTCAGTCATACTTTGGCCACATCATACAAGACTCATAGGAAAAAACAATAATGCTAGGAAAATTTGAAAGCAGCTAGAAGAGAGAAAAACCAAACATGATATGGATTGGCTTCCTAAAGGTGCCACCAGCCATGGGTTTACAAGAGCTAAACAAGTCTGTTGAGGACAAGGCATTTTGGAGGTCACTTGTTTGTTGTTGTTGTTGTTGTTGTTGTGGTGGTGGTGGTGGTGGTGGTGGTGTACGGTCAAACCTCCGTTAGGCTCAGAACAGCCTCCTTATTTACTACAGGCTCTTGGGCAAGGGTGTTGAGCAAGTGAATCCATGTATATTTTCTAGCTGTTACACCGTTTTGCAAGTGGAAATGCTAGCAGTAAGTGAAAAAGGAAAACCTTCAGCCATGAAACAACTACAGATTAAAATTAAAATATAGCAGGCAAAGTGTTGACATGCTGTACTCTTGAACAGCTGCCAGGGCACAGCTCATTGGTGTTTAGGACTTTAGGATTTCCACCTGCTACTTCTCCCACCTGGGCTTATTGGAAGTAGTGGTATGTGCTGTGAAATAAGGGAGTGATGAGACAAATATCAGCTAATGATTAATACAAACTCCAGATGTTTCTCTTGTTTTTCCTAGTTCTAGTCTGCCACTCAAGCCACTGTTCCACACAGAAAGCTTAGGATAGCAAAGTCAGAGTAAGAGTAGGTCCAATGAATTTTCTGAGTCAGCATCTTCATTCGTTCTATTCATTTACTCACTGCACCTCCTCTAATTAGAACTTCCTACATTCAACAACAGGATTTCAGCCAGAGCATCTTTGAATTCTTCATACAGGAAAGATTTGAAGTTTTGGCTTCATATGTTGTTGAACTTTACCATGTAACTATGTGTAAACGTAAATGGAAGCCATACACAAGAACTTGGGTTAGGACAGAGTAGCTTGCCACAACATAATAGTGTTAGTTCATATATTTGGTCTCTTTGTAACAGTCTTGCCTTTGAAATAAACTAATATAAAATGAGTTAATATAAAGAATTATAAACAGCTGCACATATTTTAAACAAGCACTAATTATTTCTCTTCCTGTGCTTTCATTGTAAATCTGATCTGCATCATAATCCTCTTCAGTGGAGAAGGGAAAAATTGAGGAAGGGGGCCAAAGAGGAACAGATTGGGTTGTAGAGGAACAGACTGTATGATAACATATGAGAAGTGGAACAGCTGTAGAGCAGCATTGTTTTTTTACTCTTAAATAGCATTCATGTTCTTTAAATAAATGACTAGTTGTGGACAAGGAAGTTACAACCTGGTCTCAAACCCTACTGGAGAAAGAATGCTGGTGAATCACTTCAGAGGAAATTCCACTTCATATGTGTTCAAAACTTTTTTATTTTATTTTTTTATTTTTTAAAATAGCTAGTACAGTACCATATAATATAGAGCTAGGTTTTCTGAAAGAATGCATCTCTGAATCAGGAGTGTTCAGCTCTTTGATATTACATTGACACACAATTTTATATTCTGTCCTTTTCAATCTCTCACTTAGTGGGCCTAGAGTAGGGGTGGGGAACCTTTGGCCCTCCAGATGTTTTGACCTTCAACTCCCAGAATTCCAATCCTGTATGATAAAGACTGTGGTAGTTGTGTTCCAAAACATCTGGAGGGCTGAAGATTCCTCACCCTTGCCTAGAGGAAGGAATCTTTATCAGTGACAAGGAGTTGGACTAGATGATCTTCAAAGTATGATCCAACTTCTGCCATTCACTGGAAATGAAAATGGTGCTAGATTATTTACTTGCACTGTGGAGTTGCTGTCTCCCTCCAAGGCAATGGTGGAACATAGCATAAGATTTCCTACTATATCTGTGTTGCCTGAACAACTCATCTGTTATGGTTGTGTCCCTTGGAAGCTGCATTTCCCTAGCATTTTGGAGCTTCAGTGAATGTGGAATACCTTGAATGCATCATGTCATATGGGTAGGCTTAAATGCAGTTGATAGTCCCATAAAGTAGAACCATTGAATTAGTTGCTAAATGGCGACTTAACACTTGTGTAAATCCCATTGATTCTGTGTGACTCCTAACTGGATTTCGGGCATTAGGGTTTTTTGTTTGATTGATTTGGTTAATTAAATCAGAAAAATTATTGGGTTATTAAGCATAATAAGCCAGAAAAATACCTTGGGTGCATAATATGGAGATAAAAGCATCGACTTTCTCTCAAGCTGTGTTCAAACCTTTGTTTCTTCTTCCATTGTTGTCTGATGCTCTGCCCCTCTAGTTACTGTCAAACTCTGGTGACTTATGGACCAAGCAGTGGCATGCTTCACCTTAAAATGGTATACGGAAGTGTCCCCCTGTTTTTCAGTTCACAAGTTGCCTTCATGCTCAACTAAAATAATTTCCACCATCTCATAGTTACTACAGTGTGCCATGGCAGATCTTCCAAGGGGGGAGTGGTATTGGAAAGAGTCTTCTTTCATGGACTCCATGAATACATGGAAGGGTGTTCTTCAGCAGATTTTATTGCTTCTGGCAATGGTCCTGAACCCTACTGGATTCTGAGATGTCCTGTCCCTGGGCACACCTTGTGTTCCAGATAGCAATTCCCTGCTCTCTCTAGGCCATCCTTCATCCCTCCCTTGGACTGAAATCCCTTCCTTATCCCCAGTTCAGTGGTACCCTTCAGTGAGGGCCTGGTAGTTGCTGGCAGAGCTCAGCCCTCACAGGAGGAGGCTTCTTTTTGCTCCTGAGTGAGCTGGGCAAGGTGCACACTCTGATGGTGAGTGACGTTTCCAATATTGACATTGAGTGGAAGTGGTTCTAAGTGGGCAAGCTTCCTCCAGTCCTCATGGTCATCAGTCCTGACTTTCCTCAGGAGTGAAGATGAACATGTTTTCCCCATATCCATAGCCTTTTGCCAAGCTCAACCACTCTAATTCATGGATCCATAGGACACGACCTCACCTCCACTAAGGTGAGAAACACTGTGACAATTCCTCCCATGCCTCTGCCCACATTTCTGGCTTGGTCTACCTTGCTGCCTCCTCCTCCTCCTATCCTAACCACCATTATTTCCACCCACCCATGCCTTTATCTTACCCCAGATGTTTCCCCTTACTTTTGCACAGGTTTTCCTATACCTTGCCCTTGTCCCTTGCCAGCTGTGTCATTGGGGCTGCCATGAGCTTCTCCAGGAGGCACAAAGTTGGGGCAAAGTTGGATGCCAAGAGTGTCTCCCTCACAACTACTGTGGCAGCCATGATCCATGTTATTTTACTTCCTGCATAATATATCTGATATCTTGTTTATCTTGTTTGCAAGTGTTGTAGCTCCTCCAAAGGTACCATTGGTTGCTGCTGTGATTTGCTAGTCATCAGAAGTTCCACGTGAACAAGTGTGGGCATGACAGCTGGAACATGAGTAAAGGTGCCCAGAGTATATGTGATCTGTCTCCGATAATCTTTACAGCCAGCTGTGCTGTAGTTGCCTTTCCTCATGAATGTTGAAAGAAACCTCTCAGGTTAGCTTATGTTTCCCTGCTTCCTTTTCATGACATTGCCATGGTTCCAGCTGATGCTGCAGGTTAGTTTTAACTCCCTTGCTTCCATATGCAAGCCCTAGGGCTTCACCTTTTTCTGCAAGAGAGTTCAAACATCTGTACAAATAGAGAGAAGCCCAGAAGAGAAATTTAATTCCTATGAAAGCTTAACTCCCAATATAACAGTAAATCCTCATTAGACCACCAACAGCCACAAAGTAAAATTTGAGAATGAATGGAATGCCTTTATTTTAAAAGGGGCAGTTAACACTGCAGGTTGTGAATGTTTTAAACATTTTAAATGTGTTCCATTTTTCATTCCTTTCCAAAATTAATGAAAAATTTTGCATTTTTGTTTCTGCTCGATAGCATGTCTATGAAAGAGCTTTTGACCTCTGCTTTATAAGGAAATTATCATGATTTTATGGCAAAGCCAAGTGCTTTCCTATTGCCCACATCTTCATTTAGTATTTATGGAGGAGCTGGTTGCATGCCTAATGAAGTTATATGAAGTCTCAGCTGTAGAAACCTTTTGTTGTGCGTTCAGTTGAAAAGTCCTGGAACACTGGCTGTGTAGTAAAGCCACATATGGGGAGAAAAGGGCACCTCCTGAGAGAACAATTAATTGTAAGTCTATGAATAGTTGACATTTTAAAATGGCAAATAAAAGAATAATTGCTTACTGATATTTGAAGGGGATTGAGTTTGATAGAGGAGGTATAATTTGGAATACTTAAATGATATGCATTGCAATTTACTAAATTACAGTCTAATTTATGATTTGCCAGTATGTGAGAATTTGTATTTGTATTATTGATTGCAAAATTAAATAATTTAGCATAATTGGAAAAGTAAGTATATAAGCATATTGTTCATGTGTTGAGATCTATCATTGTTTATGTTAAGATCCAGTTTTAAACTGGGTGGATCATTCATATTTGTTTACTTAGGAATACTATTTTAGTAACTTTAATGGAATCAATAGAGTTTTGTTATACTGTATTTCTAGTTTGGAGTGCATACATTGACTTTTAGTTAATTGAATTAAAATTAAATGCATGAATTTACAGGAAAGGAAACATGCATCTCACCCAAGAAAAGGCCCTCTTGCTCTAAATTATGCCTCATAAATCTGGATATGGCATAATCTGCTCTGATTTTTGGGATAGGGTGGAATTAATCATTTCCATTTTTTTTTTTTTTTGTAAATGGCTCAGGTGTCCCATGTAATCATGCCCATTGTTGAGAAGCTATTGGGGGTGCAGAATGGAAGGAGATGTCTTTAATTGCTGAAAAATCATCTCTAGCAGAAGTAGACTTCTGGAGTATAATTTGCACAACAGGATTTCAGCTAGTAGCTGAGATACTAAAAAGTAGATGCATTAAATGGGGGTATTTGTGTTTTCGTGGACAATTAGCTTGTCTCTAGTGCTTGCCTTCTCTGTGTGCATGCTTTTCTTTATAAAGGACAGGTACATTTATATTTTGTACAAATTGTAAAATGTATAGTAGAGGTAAAACAGCTTGATGCCTTATTCTAGAGTCTTTCACAGGGGCTTGATAATTTTTGGCTGGCTTTCTTGCCATGTTTAGACCATCTGTCTTCCACATAAAGAACAAACACATGGGCAAAATATTTTCATCTCCCTGACTGTGTGTTCCAGCTAGGATATACGTTACTGGCAGAAAAATTGAAAAGTGTGTGTTATTTTCTTCACTATTGTTCTTTCTAAAATTGGTCAGGGTTTAGCATCTGTAGTGCCTGCCTCCGTTTCGAAAAGAATAGAGGCTATTTATCTCAGGCTGTCTGAGGGTCTGCAGTTTACCACAGTCCCTTATATGACATATAAGAGGGTGGACCTTATGCCCTTTGTTCCACCTACTTATATGTTATATATAAAGTTTTGCTTTATCTGTGGCTTCAGGCATTTATAGTACATCGTGGAACACACCTGCTTTAGTCCAACATGTTCAGTCGGGATTCGGAAGCCAAGCCACTAATCGCTCGCCTGCAGGGAGGGGGCTATTGTGGCTTCCTGATTCAATTAGAAATATTTTTTTCCTAGGGGGACCCCCTTTGGAACTTAATAACTCAGCCCCCTGAGCCCCAAACCTCTCCAAATTTCAGTGGCTTATAGGGAAGACCTTGAGGAAGCTCCCCTGCCATTTTGATGCTTCCGGGACCCAGGAGAGCATAGTGTTTCATTTTGTTTCATTTTGTTTTGTAACAAACTACAGTACTTAAAAAATTAATTTCAAACAGAACAAAATGAAACTACTAAAGAAACAAAATGAAACACTATATTTCCGTTTCATGCCCATCTCTAAAGGAATCCAAGAGATTTGGTGAAATGTGCGCACAGAATCATAGATGCTTTGTTGATTAGGTAAAATGCATATTATGATTTATGCAAAGTTGCCATATGTTCTTCTGAATTTTAAGAAACTGAACTGATACTCAGTTTTTCACTTGAGCAGACTTGTAATATTATGATCTCGTACTCATTTTCTGTTCTTTATTGTGATTACTGTATTTTTCGCTCTATAAGACACACTCCCCCCTCAAAAGTAAGGGGAAATGTCTGTGTGTCTTATAGAGTGAATACAAGGTGGGAAGTGGTATTGCAGCCAAGCTGCCATGGTACGGCGCGGAGGCCTGGGTTGAAGGCCAGTACTAAGTGAGGCTAACTGCTTCGTCGATCGGGGACAGTCCTCCCCACCCTGTGTCGGGCTTGCAGCTGTGGCTAGAAGTCAGGCTGTAGGAAGCCTGGCTGCATCTACCCTGCTCCCCAGATGGCCATGGTCAGGGCAGGTGCCCCCACCCCACCCTGAATCAGAGGGCTGTATTGCCATTGGCGATGGGGCGCTGCCAATCCAACCTGGCGGGATGCCGATAAATCCCGCTTCCCAGTTGGTCCGACATCCTGGCTGGCTGCACTCTGCTGTTTGGGCCGCCACCCAGCTGCGTTGTGCACGTGTTGACCCAGCCACTGGCCTCCAACCCAGGCCTCAGTGCCATGCCATGGTAGCCTGGCTGTAGCACTGCTTCCTTACCCCCATCTAATGCTCTAAGCCCCATCCAGAGGTCTCTGCAGTGGTGACTTGCCTGGGGCACGTCTTGCTTCCCCCCATCAGTAGTTCCCAACCTGGGGGGTCAGGACCCCTTTGGGGGGTTGAATGGCCATTTTCACAGGGGTCACCATGATGGGGAGGAAGGGGGGGAAGAGTGATCTGCAGCTTGATAGGTTGGAGGCAGTGTCAGTCAATGGCACCGGAACCTGCGATTGGCTAAGGGTGCCTGTAGAGGGAAGTCTCTAAGGCACCTGCGGCAGTGGCCTGCCAAAGGGGGCTTGTGGCCTCTTCCAAGCAGGGCAAGGGGTCACCATAACATGAGGAACTGTATTAAAGGGTCGCGGCATTAGAAAGGTTGAGAACCACTGTTTTAGGCCCATCTGGCTTTGAGTCTGTGGGATGGGCGGTGGGTGGCCAAACTCTCAGTGGCTCTTTTTGCATCCCGGGACACATATGTATGTGTGAAAATTTTGAGAATTACGTGCGTCTTAGGGTCGAGTGCGTCTTAAGGTGTGAAAAATATGGTACAGTATTTCACAGATTTACAAAATTACACTTTGAGGTGTTTATGTAAGCAATTGTAAGCCTTAGATTTATGTTCAGTCCTTTATGCATGTACGGATAAGGTATGCAATTGGAAACTCAGGCCATGATAATTACAGATGGTGTGGAGAATACACTAATTATTTTAGCTCATCATTGTGTTTTATTGTTTTTATGTCCCATATTTACAGTTTTATACTTCTTGTTCTTTGAAATTGCTGGATGGTGCTTGCATACTGTAATTAAAAACTGGTATGGGGTGGTATATAAGCAGACCAATTTGCTTTTGCTATATTTACTTTTCACAGAGAGTGTTAATTTGCAACTGCAGAGCAGTATATTGCTGGAACTTCCAGCTTTAGCATGTACCTTACAAACTCATAACTTTGATGTATGTGGCGGCATTTTTATTTTATGATAAGCTGGACAAATAAGATAGGATTGTTTAAAATGTTGTCACTATGACATCATTTTAAGAAAACCCATGCTTTAACTATCCCTCCATTGAAACAAAGTAATCTAGGGGAATTTTTGACATTAGATTAGAGAATAGCAGTGGTTTACAGCAATGTAAACCACCCTGGGGGCGGTTTTTCAAGGTAAAAGGTGGGGTAAAATATTTGAAATAAATTAATAAATAATAAATTGAAGAGACATTTAGACAACAACCTAGAAGATATTCTTTGATTTATATTATATTGGTGGATTGTGGCTTATTTTAAGCAGATGGTGGTTAGAAGACTTATGTGATGTGCTAAACGCATGAAAAGAGCACAGGGTTTGAATACAATTTTGTGAAGGAAAAAAATTGGCATTACCAATACCACATTCACATTACCTTCAATGAGACTATATTCATGAAAATTCTCACAAGACAGCAGTGAGAGACTAAATGGATTATATCAGTGTTGGTAAACCTATGGCATGGGTGCTAAAGGTGGCACTCGGAGCCCTTTCTGTGGGCACCCAACATCGCCCCTTCATAGCCACCTATATTCAGGTTAAATTGCTGTATTGGCACATTGCAAAAAATAGTGGGTATTGAATCGTAGTTTGGACACTCAGTCTCTAATAGGTTCACCATCACTGGATTATATTCTAGCCAGCCAGAGATAGAGCAACAGTGTTTGATTGGTGAAAAATCATACTGGAGATTAAATTTAATAACCAATAACTTTGGTTCATCTTAAGTTAAAACAAATACAAAAAACCCTAGAAGAAGGTAGAAGTTAAATAACAAAGTGATCCAGTTGAAAGTCAGCCCTCACAGCTGGTGTGAATCTTTGTATAACTCAAGTAGTCAAATTAGTTTGGTTTAAATGTGATTAGCAATCTTTTTAGTGGAAATTGTTTAGCAGGCTAATATTCTCTTCATTGAGAAGGCATTGGCAGCAGCTAGGGGGAAATGTTGCTTGGTTGCATTTCTTGGCTTTTCAATATTCTTGCTGTCATAGCAGAGCTAGTCTTGATAGTGTTTCTCTAATGACCATCTGGATTTTGCTAAGTAGGGTTTCAAGAGTCATTCTTATGAGTTGTGTAATGCTGTCTTGAGTAGATTCCTAAGCAATCTTGAGATTAACATCCACATTCATATATCCTTGAGGGCAGGTATAGAAATATACAGTATGGACATCTGATGGTTAGAGCTGAAAACGGGTTAGTGCTGCAGGCATGTGATTTAGGCAGGCTTTATGTTTTTATGACCAGTCACAGATACTTTGTTGATCCTCCTGGATCTGTCAGCGGCCTTTGATACCGTCGACCACGGTATCCTACTGGACCGGCTCTCTGAGGTGGGAATCGGAGGCTCTGCTCGCAGTTGGCTCCGTTCCTTCCTGGAGAGCCGGCCCCAGTACGTTCAGCATGGGGGGGAGTTATCGGCCCCTTGGATTCTCCCTTGTGGGGTTCCACAGGGGTCGTCTCTGTCCCCCATGCTGTTCAACATCTACGTAAGGCCGTTGGCGGGGGTCATCAGGAGTTTTGGAGTCTGCTGTCATCAGTACGCTGATGACACGCAGCTCTATCTCTCCTTTTCCACCTCTGCAGTGGAAGCTGTGGGGATCCTCGATGGGTGCCTGAAGGCCGTACTGACTTGGACCGGGGCGAACAGGCTTAGGCTCAACCCCGAGAAGACGGAGGTTATGTTCTTTGGGAGCTCACCGTCGGGGTACAGTGGCCCTCTCCCCTGCCTGGGGGGAGTCTCCCTCCAGCTTGCGAATAGGGTGCGGAATCTGGGTGTGTTCCTGGACCCGGCACTTACCATGGAGTCCCAGGTGGCGTCGGTGACCAGGTCCGCCTATTACCATCTCCGTCGGATCGCCCAGATCCGCCCGTACCTGGACACGAACTCTCTGAGAACAGTGGTCCAAGCACTGGTGATCTCGAGGCTGGACTACTGTAATGCCCTCTACATGGGGTTGCCCTTGACTCTTCTCCGGCGTCTGCAGCGGGTACAGAATGCGGCGGCTAGGATGGTGGCTGGTGTGTGTCGTCATGAACACATCACACCAGTCCTGGCCCGCCTGCATTGGTTGCCCGTTGCAGCCCGGATTAGATTCAAGGTCCTGGTTTTAGTTTATAAAACCCTCCATAGCTTGGGACCGGACTACCTGGCAGAGCGTATCGCTCAGCGATCCACCTCGGCCCGTCCCGTTCGGCAGGCGCGAGCGCACTTGCTTCGGGTCGCCACCGTCCGAGAAGCCCGGAAGACAAGTACTCGGACCCGGGCATTCTCGGTGGCGGCCCCTAGCCTTTGGAATTCCATCCCTACCGAAGTGCGCTCTGCAGAGTCCCTGTTGGCCTTCCGGAAGGCTTTAAAAACCTACCTTTTCCAAGAGGCCTTTGGCGATTCTTATTCTTAGTTTTTTTTTTTCCTTTCTCTTCTCCGCCATCATACACTTTAGTTGATGAGGTGCCACTAGGTTTTACTGTTCTTAAATTTATTGTTGTAATTTTATTTGTTTATCCTTGTCCTTGTATGGCTAACATAGCCCTTGTAAGCCGCTTAGAGTTCGTTTGAAGATAAGCGGGATATAAATGCAATAAATAATAATAATAATAATAATACATTGCCCCCTCCCCCCATGCAGATGTTTTAGCAGTGAAGGAATTCTGTCTCCTAATAATGGATTATATGTAACTTCTGCTTCTGCTTTCAACTCTGCAAAATGTCTGTCTAGGCAGACTCCACTGAAGGACAGTGCAGCCTAAAAAGAATTGTTTCTATTTTATGAGTTCAAAGATGTACTTTCACATGGCATTGTGCCAAATGTTTCTGAAAAATGTGAAGCAGACAAGGAAGGGAATAAAGTGTGGCAGATTTGTGCTGAACCCTCTTCATATTTTACTGAGGATCAGAGAATAATTAAAATCATAATGTGCTTCACTGAGCGTTTCAGGCAGGATGTGTGATTCCTGAGTTGTCCAGACAAGTCTGAGCAATTGGTCTGTGGGAAAAATTTCTCATGAATACCTGCAAGCTGTCTTGTTGAAAACACTGACACACACCTGCTGGAATTAGCAATGTAAATGTGGAATATATTGCCTATTTGGTGACCTGTTCTCTAGCACTTGGGTGTTAATTACAATTACAAAAAACAACTGGAGTCCAATATCTAGGAATTGGGGCAAAAGCTTAGTGGACTCACTAGGTTTAGCCAACTGGGGTCAAATTAGTATTATCTACTGGTTGTACTTCTCCTGCTGTACATATGTTGAGTGTCCAAATGACTTATTTTGTGTGTGTGTGTGTGTGGCGGGGGAGGGCAGCAATTCTAAGATCTTCCACAACCTTGGGCCAGTTATTCCAATATACTGTAATACATAGGAATATTGTGGGTGTAACCATAAGACTTCCTCGAGGAGATGTGTGAACCACTACTATAGTCTTAATATGCAGTGACTATCAGGTTTGTCAGAAGATTATTATATTAGTGGTGAAATATAAGCAGCCTCAAAAGCAGGGAGAGGAGAGAGGAAGGCAGGTTTCCCTTGCACCAGCCAGGAACATTCTCAAAGGAGAGTGCAGGTTTTTCTTTATATAGTATTTATATTTTTATTTAATTTATTTTCAATATCCTTTCTTATTTTTCAAACTTTCTAGTAATGGGGCAGCTAGTCAAGTGTGTATATGGCTACAAATTTCATTTTATTATTGTCACATTAAAAACACAAAGTAAAATTCAGTTGTTCCAAGTGGAGCAGATTCCACATCTAGATACTTAAACCATGGTGTGGACATGGACTTTGAGCCAACTTCTTTTGTGAGTTTTGTGTGCAAAGTATGTGGACTGTGGGACCTCAGAATGAATCATCTGTGTTGCCATTATTTCTTATGGTAATTTTTCTTTGATATAAGAGTGTTTTTGTTTACAAGCATGCTTCATGAATGGATTATGCTCATACACCAAGGTAGTGCATTTTATTGATTGGGAAATTATTGCCTATGCCTATATCCCTACTAGACATTTTAAATAGATTGCCTCTAGGTAAGCTTTACCACCCTGCTGCAGGTTTTCAGACATTGGAGTAGGTTTTCTTTAAGATTTGAGGAGTGGTTGTTCATTGTTAACTTAATCTAAATACATGGTAGAATAAGACATGAAGATGATAAAAAAAGTCCAGGACATACAGTAGGTCGGGTCCCAGGCAGCAGAAGTTTTGAACTTCGCGTTCAAACTTCTGATCTGCCACCCGGGACCTGAGCTGGAACGTCAAAGGCCAGTTGGTCATGCGGGTTTTTAAAGTCCCCACCTCACCCCTCCGGAGGGTGCTTGGCTGGTGGCGTCAGCAGTGGTGGTAAAAATTAATAAATTACTGCCAATCTAGGGTGGTACAGCTGAGCAGAGTAATGGATCAGGTGCTGCACCACTCAGTCTCCCACCAGGGAAGTTCAAATGGACGGGCGTCTACCCAGCTGTTTGAACTTCCCAGAGGCCGACTGAGCAGTGCAGCACTTGATCCGCTGCTCTGCCCAGCTGCAGAGAGTAGTGGGATGTCTCCGTGGGCACCCCACCACCACTGTTGCCACCATTACCCTGGATAAGAGAATTTGCTCTTATCCGCAATTTTCGTTATCCACGGGGAGCCCGGAACTGATCCCCGTGGATACAGGGGTGCTACTGTACTTCATTGGGCTAAGCATGTCTTTTGAATTTTTAGTAAAATAGGTGATATGAAGTAAATTGTGTTTATTTTTTTTCCTTCACTCTCCCCTCACCCTGCTTTTTAAAAATATTTAGGAATGATTTGCTAATGGTGTGTCGCCAACTAAACATGGAGGAATCTGTGGCTGAGATAATGCATCAGCTTGGTGCTGATGAAAATGGGAAGATCTCCTTCCAGGATTTTACACGATGTCGTATGCAGCTTGTGCGAGAAATCAGGAAAGAAGAAGTGGAACTCTCAGTGAAATTAGATGATTCTTTTAAGAAGAAAAAAATAAGGGATAGAATAGCCTCCTGGCCAACAAGCAGTGATAACAGTTTTGGTAAGTATATTTTCTTCAAGTGGCGCTTCACTTATCTTGTAATTATGTAGTGATACTAAATTTGCACTTAATTTGCCTGAACTTGTGTTTACTAATATGGAAGATGCTTTTATACTAAAGGAAGTACTACAATTTACAAATTCCATATTCAGGTAAAAGTGTTCAAATACAGTGGTACCTCTACTTATGAGTGGCTCGGCTTAAGAGTAATTCGACTTAAGAGTGAAAAATTGTTGGCGTTTTAACTGCTGCCTTACAAATTTTAGAAGCGGTCTGCTCTACTTACAATTTTTTTATTTTTTTATTTTTTATGTATTTTTTATTTTTTAGATAGGGCTGCTCTACTTAAGAGTTGTTTGACTTAAGAGCATGCATTTGGAATGGATTAAACTCATAAGTAGAGGTACCACTGTACTAGCTTTCACACATTATACATTATACTATGTTTATATTCATCTGTTTATGTGAGTCTGTGTTTGAGGGAATTTGTGATGTGGCCATCAGCACAGTAATTTTGTTTCTCTCAGGCACTTAATTCCCACTAATAATTTTTTGTGTTTTCAGGTTTATGATACTGGTCAAATAGCAGGAGCCTGCTCCTGTACAGGCTCCCAATTCTTTCCTATTTGGTTTTTTATTTATGGCCCACCTCACTCTGAAAATTTAGAGATTCTAACTGAATATTTCACATTTCCTTAGGTTCCGCCAGATCAATAGGACAAAATGCCTGTTCAGACTTCAGGAATTTTCTGCCAATATTCATTTTGTGAGGAGGCGGCAAGATTTTCTGAGGGTGGAGCAGCACATTGTTTGAAATAGTCCTCTGAACAAAAACAGCTTAGTCTTCTTCCTCCCAGCTAGCATAGTACTTCACACTAGAGAAGGCCCATTGAATCAGTGAGTCAGCCCCTCCATAAGCCTAATCGATTTAAATAGGCCTACTCTAGTTGTGATTTACTCCACTAAACTAAATCACAACTAGAGTAAGTCCACTTGAATCAATGGAACTTTATGAATAATTGCCTCACCAAATTCCCACTGATTCAATGGAGCTACTCTAGTGCAACTTACAGTGTTAAGCAACAAGATTTTAGCCATGTTTTACTATTTACATTTAATTAAGAAAGACAGGTACAGTGGAACCTTGACTTACGTCATTAATCCGTTCCGGAGGTCTAGACATAAGTCAAACATGACTTAAGTCAAATGATCTTTTCCCATAGAAAGTAATGGGAAAGTGGATTAATCCATTCCAGATGATGAAAAAGACCCCCGAAAACAGCAATTTAACACAAATTTGACTGGGATAGGAGATTCCTTCCAGGGATGTAAATGAAATGTCTCTTCAAAGAGAGGAGGAGGCAGTGGAATTATAGTCCACAAGTTATATTCCTCCACTTTTTAATGTTCATAGCAACAATGTCTAACATTTAAGTTTTACTGATTTTTAACCTGAGGTTCCAAGTTCTGGACCAGACTTCTGCAGCCAGATTTTTTACAAGACTGAGCTGACTGTCTAACCAGCGAGGCCAGCCCCGAGCTCCCAGCCCTTTTTCTCCTCCAGCAGTGGCGGCGGCTTCGGTGAGGCCGAGGACCAGCTCCAGGTGCTCGGAGTTGGCCTCGTCGAAGCCACCACTGCCGGAAGAAGGCAGGAGCAGTTTGGAGACGGCAGCCGCGATGCTGGGTCGTGGTTGTCACCAGATTCTGGTGCTTCCACCGGGGCTCCACGCTGTAAGTCAAAGCCTGCGACTCAAGTCAAACAGGCCCCTTCTTGCTGCAAGTCAAATATGATGCAAATCAAGCAGCATGCAAGTCAAGGTTCCACTGTACTGTAATTATTTTTCATGCTAGGTGGAAAACTCACTGAATGTTTGATGTTGTTGGACATGTCTGGAAGCAACTTGGTTTGCACTAAGGAAGCAAAATCCAAAGAAACAAAACAAAACAAAAGACAAAAACATGTGTCACCTTAAAAACATATTCTTTTGTTTTGCTTCTTTGGTTTTTGCCTGGAATTCTTGCACAGATTAACATGTCTGCTTCTTCCACAACTACATCTGATGAAGCCGTGTGTCTTTCCATGGGGAGGAGTAGAAATAGAATGTGATCTCAGGTTTCCACTATTGCCTTTTACTTGCTCTGACCTAGGTTGACCTTCTTTCAACTCAGATTGATGTTCTTATTTTTTTCTCCCACTTTCTCCCTTCTCATATGACACTTTCTCCCTTCTCATATTTTCTTATTGAGCTTTCCTGGGAGAAGACAGAGGAGACATTTTGCCTTTGTTCCCAGGAAGGGAAGGGGCAACTATCTCCACCTTAACTGGAACTTGAATTCATATTTTCTTTACAGTTTTCAATATTCTTCAATAAATGATAGTATTTCTGTTGTTTTTTTTTTTAAATACCAAGACATTCCAAAGGGGCTGGTATGTACTCTGTTAATCATTTTGATGTGTAAGAGCTAAATCTACAGGTTAGCTATTGATTGCTTATTCCACTAACAGATTAAATCAACACATCAGATAAATCCATAGATGAGCTAAAAGCAAAAGTTTAAAACATTTATGTCCCATTTTTCATTATCAAATTAACTGGATCATGGCATTATGATGCCACCCATTTGTGGAAATCTTTTGTGGGAAGGCAAATGGGTGGCTGTGACTGGGCAAAAATAATCTGAAAAATATCGTCCCATGTTAATTTCAGCTCTACAGGACAGCTTGCATTTAAATCAGTGACACTTTAAAAATATTGAGTGACACTGACAGAACTGGATACATGTGACATTCTGAAGATGTACGGCTCACATGATACTACTTTGCTTCCTATGGGAAAAATTTTGGCTTATTATTTTGACTTAATTTATTCCCCATAGTGTTAAAACATTCTCTTGGCAGTTTGCAACACAATTGTGCAACAGTGAGCTGACCAACCTTGTAAAGAATGAATCAGTCTTGAGCTATCTACCTGACTCTGTCGGGCTCAAACTCAGGTCGTGAGCAGAGGCGTTATTGCACTACAAAATCTGTTTCTGCTCATCTTTGCTTAATATTTACCCATTTAGACAGTTTACCTAATATTGAGCGATTTAGACCAATTTGCAGGAGTCAAAGAGCTCGGAGTACCCTGCGCTACAATGGCAGCAGGTGCCATGTGGTGATAACAAGTCCTAATTGGCAATTTCACATTTTTTTCTTTTCCTGCACTTGCAAGAATCTGTTCCAGTGCTCAGTTTGGGGTGCTAAGTTAATTTTAATTTTAGAACTGCGGAGTTGGAAGGGACTCTGTCAACGAGGCGCAATGTGGAATTGAATTTCTAATCTCTGGCTCTCCAACTAGAAATCTAAGCCACTGAGCTATCAAGTTGAGGGGAATTGGCATCCCACATATCTCTTTGAATCAGATCAGGTAGGCAAAGTCATAGAAGGTGGGGAAAAAGCAGTGTCAGCCCAATTGGAACTTATTTAATTTACCTCTTCTGGCGGAACAAAAAGACAATTTCCTGTCAAAAAAGATGATTCCATAGTCAGTATTCAGCACTGAGCATTATCTTATATAGCTGCTGGATTTTAATTTGAATTTATCAGTTCTCAATCCAGTGTACAGTTTTATGAGGTAAATGGTCAATGTAGTCACCCTCAGAGTCTGTAGTAGTTAGGAGTTGAAATTGGGATTTAGCCCATTGTATTACAATATTTGTTAAAATATCACATGCATGAAAAATGGAGTCTGCCAGTCTTAAGCAAAAAGGAAATATATTTTTGTTGAACTTCTGAAATATTTCTATATCTTTGGTGGCAGAAATTTTAGAATATGAAACACAAATATGTAATACACAAATAGAACAATATTTTATGACAGGTACAATAAGAATAAAAATCCATTGACTTAAAAGCATTTGCTTGGCTTCCATTAACATAGTTTGCACTTTTTAAGGTTTTGAAATAAATTTGGTTCTTTATAACACAAAGGATGTTTTCTTCAAAGTTGAATTTTATTAAGTTGGAATATCATGTGGTTATTTTGATTTTTCAAGGCCAGTAGAAGAAATTTGCAGGCTTTTAAAAAAACTGTCTTGGGAATCATAGAATTTTATAAAGGCAAGGATCTTGGCATACTTCATTTAAAAAGCTACCCAGTAAAAATAATGGGTGGGTTGAAGGGTGTAACTGAATCTGAAAGCTTCAGGCTGTAAACTGTTCTTGTATGTTGAAGTACTCTGTCAGAATGCCTGCTTTGTGGGATATCTTGCTTTCATCTTAAGCCTTTTCTCCCCTACACCAAAAACACAGCTGGAAACAGGATACCTGTCATTATAATACTTCATAGGGAAGTGAGGGGATTTGTTATGGCTATCTTATCCTCTTAATGAGACAGCAAGAGTCTAGAAGCTTGCCTCTTGGCAGGGTTTGGATCATTTGGAGAATATAACAACAGTGCAGAAGATCTCAGCAGGTTTCTTGTAGTCTATAGAAGATGATTCAAAGTGTTGTTTTTGAACTTCATTTCTTATGTCTCACAGTACCAGGAAGCACTCCATGTGTCACATACCATCAAAATCACATGTTGAAAAAAAGAACATATTTAATTTTTACCCTGCCTGTTTAATGGCCATCACAAATAATGTTATATATGGACCCTTCTATGAATCTAAAGAAACAGTTCATCATATTGCAGTTGGCTACTTCAGACTAAAATCAACGGGTTACATGTGGAGATGTAACAAAATTGCGACAATCAGTTTTTATTAGTTAGCAAAACTTTGCATGCATCTTTTTGTATTACAAATTACAAGCACCTCCAGTTTTAGAAAACAAAACTACAATACTAACTTAGAACAAGCAATTTATCATATAACATAGTTGATTTTAATATTGCATTTTTGGAAAAGCAGCTCAGGAAAACATATCTGATAGTAGTTTGAATTCAGTCAAGTAACGTCAAAAGTACAGAAAGTAAAACAAAAGAAAAGAAAAATCTTGCAAAATACAAAACCTTAAGAAAAAAAATTAAAATAATACAGAAGCAAGATTAGATCTGTCACCCTTTCAAACTAATTTCAGCCACTGGAGTAATGAAACACAATGTTTGTACCAATTTAAAAGTAGCTGCTGCTTCTTGAAATCAACAACAAATCACTGATTTTGAAAACATGTCACCTTACCCATAAACATTTACAAATTAACCTTAGGCTTTGCCCTTGGGTCTACCATCTGTACCTGCAAAGCAGAAAAATAAGAAGTATACAGTATTTTTAACAATAGTAATAATGATCTTCTTTTTCCAAGCATTTTACCTCAAGTGTGGGGTCCCCTCTTTGGATTCTGAAACACCATTTTGCCCGATCAACAATGTATTCAGTGTGCAGGCCAATGTTTTGCATGTCCTTATTGACAGCGTCCTGCCATCTCTGTTTTGGTTGCCCACGTGGCTGCTGACCATAGATTTTCAGGTGGTGAGCAGCTTTGGAAATGGTAAAAGGTGCCACTCCAAGGATGTGTGCATACAAGTGAAACCAGCTTTCTCTCTTCTCTATACAGTGGTACCCCGCCCTTTCGCGGTTCATATATTGTGGTCCCGCTATACCGCAGTCCCGCAGTATATGAAAAAAGGACCCCTAGGGTAAGAGGGGAAAGTCCTTTTTCAAGCCTCCCATACTTACCACAGGACTGGAGCTGCCCCAAACAGGCCTGTGAGGGCCTCCCTGGGCCTTCGTGAGGCCCCCAAAGGGCCTCCCTGTGAACTTGAAGTGACTTCTGGATTGCTGAAAATCATTTCTGATGCCTCCAAGAGCCTTTCTAGGCCTGCCGGAGGCCTCAGAAATGATTTCCAGTTTACCGGAAAGTACAAGAGCCCCTAGCTAGGGCCCCCCAGGCCTGACTCGACCTGCATCCACATATCGCGGATTTTCAATTATCGCAGGTCAGGTCAGGTCCCTAACCCCAGCGATAGGCGGGGGATCACTGTAATTGATATTACCTTTGTTGCTGTCAAGCCACTTGGTTTTGAAAGAGTTGTATGGTTTTATTGGGGGGGGGGAGATTGCAGCATTGCAGAGTTATTAACATGTACAGAAATACCACATATCATAGGAACATCTTTTTTTAACTAGCTGCATCATTAAGCCAGGGTGGGGACCCTTCAAATTGACCCATAATATAAGCACAGCAAATCTCACTGTATTTGCTCATGTAGTTAATAGCCTCAATCCATGTGTTATGTACAGTAAATCTTCCCTGTTCTTAATCTTTGCTGTTCATCAGATCCTACTTGTAGGGTACAAGGGTACACTGGGCAGTATTGTTGCCATTGCACTAGTCTTATTCAGGCATTTTACTTCCTTGTGGTATAAATGTGTGAGGAGGGAAAAACCCACCAGACCCAATTTCACCATTGTAATTTTCAGTGACTTGCTGAATAGAAGTAAAGCTTACATGATTGGTTTTATATATTCAGTTCAAATGGTTATATACTGCCTGACTTAGTCCCAGGCACTACTCCAGACCAGTGCTTTCCCAAACTTGTATAACCCAGAAGTTCTTAGACTACAGCTTCCAGAGTCCTTCACCTGGCCAGGGTTTCTGGCAGTTGCAGAGCAGTAACAGCTCAGTTACCCAAGGTTGGGAACCGCTGCTCTAGGCCAATCAAAGGGAGACAAAAATGATCCCCCTCCCAACATACCAAGGTAAAACAAAAGATTAAAAAATGCAACTACAACTACAAAAATCTAAATGAGTCATTCAGGTGACTCGTTTTATAGTTTCAATCAGGAGTGGATGCTCTTAAATGCCTCTATGAAGAGCAGAATCTTCTCCATCCTCTTAAAAGATGTTGAGAGGGATGGGGTCTCACATAGCTAGTGAGAACCATTCATTAAGAATGGGGCCACCACCAAGAAGGCTTTGTTTTTAGTAGTGATCTGCTTTAGCCATCTACAAAAATAGGGTGTGCAGAAATCGAGTGGTGCAGGGCCAAGTTCTGAAGGAAAAGAACTCAGAAATTATATGTGGATGTGTCACCCTTTGAAACTATGGTGATGGGGTGGAGGCAGCATACTCTCCTCATACATCCATACCACCCCCTCTTATCTCTGTCCAGAATAAGTATGTGATTGCCACTCCATGTTCTTGCCCCCATGTTATATGGGTCAATGGTAAGGACTATGGAGATTTGTAAGTGCCACGGTGAAACAACATGCATTGTGAGCCAAAGTGCCTCTTTATATTTATTTCAGGGATTGTATACTTAAATGTTCACATTCAGTTCACTTGAATTGAAAGGGTATGGCTAGGATTTCCTCCAGTATATTTTGCTTTGTTATATTCATCCTATCCATTAAATTAGAGTATCAGAGAAATGGCAGTAGATCGTTCCATATTTTTCAGGATCCTGCTGCTTTTGCACCAGTAGTCATTAGGTACTTTGTAACAAATATGCTTTGAATAAATTGCATTTTCAGAGCAGCTGCAGTTGAAAGTACCGTTGTTAATATTATGTGAAGCAAAATAACTATTATGCATGGGGTTCTCTAAAATTCTGGCCTTAACCAGAATTGGCTCTATGCACTGCAGCTGTTCTCCAATTGTTTGAATATTGCTGGGAGGGAATAATTGGGGATTATGATAGTTATTGGAACAAAAGATTCAGCACTAAGTACAAGATAGTTCATGCTTGTCTCTCATCTATATTTAATTTTAAAAATGTGCAGTCATTGGTTTTTGGAGGGGATTATTGCCCATATCCATATCCTAACTTTATTTTAAAGAACTTTTGGCTGCATACTTGTTCTTAAAATGCTTCAGCCAATCCTTTGTGAACATCTTACAACAAAATCATAGTAACATTATAATAAATCAACTCAGAGTATAGAATAAAATACCAGTGTAAAACAAACCTATGACTCGCAGGTCTTGGGAAATTTAAAATGTTCATACTTGCCACTAAAATGAGAAATAAAGCAGTAGTAGACACTTGTTTTCTTACTACTCTGGGCCAGCAAGAACGTGTCACATTTACTGTTACTTTTTATTTATTTATTTATTTATTTATTTAAAAACTTATATCCCGCACCATCTTCCCTTACGGGAACTCTGGGCGGCTAACACGTTAAAAGCATAAAGAGAAAATAAAACCTCCTAGCAAGGCAGCGGAGGACAGATGGCGGCAAAAGATAGGACAAAAGGAAAAGAGAAAAAAAAACCTAACTAATAAGGTCACCGTAGGCTTCTATAAAGAGGAAGGTCTTCAGAGCCCTCTTAAAGGCTGTCTTTTGTTATTGGGGTAGCTATTAGAAAATACATAAAACCTCTTTCTCGCCCCCTTCAAATCCATTTAGAGATGGGATGGGATTTGTAGTCTAAACACAAAGTTCTAGCTGGCCATTTTTATGACTGTTGATTTAGTGGACCAGTTGATGTGCCATAGAACATCTACCGAGTGGTAACCCCTTGGTATATTTAACAGGATAAACATAATAAGATTATGTTGATGTTGAACTGTATCAGGTTGTCTAGAAGAAGTGAAGAGTCCATGTTCAGAGTCAGTATATCTTTGAACATGGAAACATTGTGGGAAGGCCTTGCATATGGAACTTTCTAAGGTACAGTACTACTGAGCCACTGCCTGACTCTACAGATTGATAGGGGATTTGTTTTTGTAGACTTTGCTGATTCTATATATCCAACAATGACTTCTAGAATGTCGCCCTCATCATTGCCTTCTATATGAAAAACCAGAGTTGGGCTTAACAAGTGGCAATGGCTTTCTGTCAATTTGTTGTTGTTGTTGTTGTTCAGTCGTTCAGTCATGTTGACTCTTCGTGACCCCATGGACCATAGGCCTTCCTATCTTCCACTGCCTCCCGGAGTTTGGTCAAATCCATATTGGTTGCATCGATGGCACCGTCAAACCATCTCATTCTCTGCCATCCTCTTTTCCCTTTGCCTTCAATCTTTCCCAACACCGGGGACTTTTCCAAGGATTCCATTCTCCTCATCACGTGGGCAAAGTACTGGAGCCTCAGCTTCAAAATCTGTCCTTCCAGTGAACATTTGGGGTTGATTTCTTTCAGGATGGGTAGGTTTGATCTCCTTGCAGTCTAGGGGACTCTCAAGACTCTCCTCCAGCACCACAGCTCAAAAGCATCAATTCTGCGGCGATCAGCCTTCTTTATAGTCCAGCTATCACTTCCATACATCACTACTGGAAAAACCATAGCTTTGACTATCCTGACCTTAGTTGGCAGAGTGATGTCTCTGCTGTTTAGGATGCTACCTAGGTTTGCCATTGCTTTCTTCCCAAGAAGCAGGCGTCTTCTAATTTCGTTGCTGCCGTCGCCATCTGCAGTGATCAAGGAGCCCAAGAAAATAAACTCTGTCATTGCCTCTACTTCTTCCCCTTCTATTTGCTAGGAGGTGATGGGACCGGTGGCCATGATCTTAGTTTTTTATGTTGAGCTTCAGCCCATTTTTTTCACTCTCCTCTTTCACCCTCATTAAGAGGTTTTTTAATTCCTCCTTAATTTCTGCTATCAGAGTAGTATCATCTGCGTATCTGAGGTTGTTGATATTTCTTCCGCCAATCTTAATTCTGGCTTGTGATTTCTCCAGAACTGCCTTTTGCATGATGTACTCTGCATATAAGTTAAATAGGCAAGGTGATAGTATACAGCCTTGTCGTACTCCTTTCCCAATTTTAAACCAGTCAGTTGTTCCGTATCCAGTTCTGACTGTTGCTGCTTCTCCCACATATAGATTTCTTAGGAGACAGAGAAGGTGGTCAGGCACTCCCATCCCTTTAAGGACTTGCCATAGTTTGTTTTGGTCTACACAGTCAAAGGCTTTGGCATAGTCAATGAAGCAGAAGTAGATGTTTTTCTGGAACTCTCTGGCTTTCTCCATAATCCAGCGCATGTTGGCAATTTCTGTCAATACTGTACATTTAAATCACTGTATATGCATTAGCAGTTCAATGTAGTGCCTCATTAAGTCAAGGGGACTGGTTTTAAATGATATTAGATGCATGGAAGTGAATACTTTGTCTGAGGAAATGGGGACTACAAAGTGGCCATGGTAGCGAGAATCACTGTGACCCTGCTTCGCCAGGGATGCAGCGATCCTCCTGGGCGGCTTGTGACAAAACCGGCCAGCGGGAGCGAAAGCGATCACCAGTTGCCCACCTGGCACTTGGAAGCAAAAGGCTGCTTCGTCCCAGCAAGCTGGCTCCTGCTTGGAGGCTTTGTTCCCAAACGCCAGGCGGGACTTGGATCGCAAAATGTCACAGCCAAATGCAGTTAAAAAAAAAAAGCAGTGAAGGCAGCTGTGATGTTTTGCAATCCAAGTCTAGCTCCCACAGGGTGCCCAGCACCACCGGGGTGGGAACTGTAAGTTAGCAAGCCATGCTGACTAGGCATGAAGACTCTGTACCAACACATTTGAAGTCCACAGGATTGGGGAAGATATTTTTAATGGGTTGGGCATTGCAGATGGACACAATTTAATCAGCCATAGTGAAATTTTAGAACACTGACAAGTGGACTGTAATTTGAGGAAAGATAAGTCCTTTTGCTGAAAGCTGTTTTTCACCAAGTATTAAGCTGTGGTTTGTTCCATTTAATAATATAATTAATAATATAATCACCAAGTATTAAGCTGTGGTTTGTTCCATTTAATAATATAAACTGTTCTGCAACAAGCCTTTTGTGAATAACTAGTATTGATTGTGGTACATCCATTTTCCCTTTTGCATCTTACCAATTTTAGGTTAGTAATTTCAGCACTAAACATCCTAAGTTAAAATAAGTGTATTCATTTTGTCATGTTTCCATTGGTTTTGGCATGTTAGAACTATTTTGTGTTCTTATAAGCCTTCAGTTGCTGCCAAATTAATTATTTGATTCAAAATGTTAGCTTGATTTAGTAACTAATACTTTTAAGGATTAGGTGCATACAGCATAACACAGTGATAGCAAACCACTTCTCAATATGAATTATTTTCTTTTTATGTGTCAAAAAAGTTTTTTTCTTGCCAGCTCTTTTCTTCGCCAGCCTGGTGCCCACTAGATATATGGGTCCACAAGCTCTCATCATGATAAGCATAGCATGTCTGTGCTGCTGTTCTGCACTCTTGAGTGCCATGTCAGGATTGAATAAACACAGGCATCGCTCTGTAATCCATTGTAGACAAAGCATTATGACTGAAGATAACCTAATATTGATTTTAGTTAAACAGAAAAAGTCACAAGAGAGAAAATAAATCACTAGATGCCAGAAAATCGAAGAGGTGAGGAAAAGTGGTGTTTGTAAATTACATTTGCTTAAGCTATCGTTTCTCTTTTTATTGTATAAAAAGGCCATTTCTAAGGACTTGCGTTTAGATTGTTTTGTAAATAACTTCAAGCAAGCATTGCTACTGGTGTCTTTCTAAAATATAACTTTTGACAAAAGTAGTACAAAGAAAACTAAAAACAGCCTTGACTTCACAGATATTGAGACTAATACTGTAGTTTGAAATGGCAGAGACTGGGAGTTGGGAATTATAGTTCAAAACAAATAACTTGTTTTGACTTTTAAAGGATCCTCTCCACACACATCCCAAGGCTCATAAAGGTTTCTCTGAGGCCAGAGGAGGGCTGAGAGGTGCTTTTGACCTGAAGGAGAAGGCTAAAAAGATAAAGGTAAAGGTCCCCCCCCGCACATGCGTGTTAGTCGTGTCTGACTCTAGGTGCGGTGCTCATCTCCGTATTCAGGCCAAAAAGCCAGTGTTGTGCAAATCCATGGCCATGTGGCTGGCATGGCTAAACACATTTCTGCTCATGGAACACTGTTTGCCTTCCCACTTTTTATAGCAGTACCTATTTATCTACTTGCATTTACAGACTTTCAAACTGTTAGGTTTGCAGGAGCTGGGGTTAACAGCGGGAGCTCATTCTGCTGCGTGGCACCCAGGATTCAAACCGCTGAGCTGCTGACTTTGTAGCCAACAGTTTTCTGTGCTCTAGGCCGCTGAGCAAGGCTATGAAGCTTTTAATTAGTGTACGTATAAAGCCTCCAGTGCCCAGTCTGAGTTGCTCCAGGTGAAAATTTACCCAACAGGATCTTGCACTACCTTAAATAAATAGACCACAATCATATTCTGGATACATACAGAACTGGTGTAATAAATTACAACTCATCACTGCGAATTAATGAGTTGCTATTCTTATTAGCAATGTGCCAAGTCTCATGACTAGCATGTGACTGGGAATGTATCTTATAAATTGACAGCAGTTCATCGTGATTTATGGCAAGTGTAAATCTACATTGGGATTCTGACTATGGATTTGTATAACAGACGCACACCCACACACCCCTCAAATACCAGCTTTGCAGTAAATTAAAACTGGTATAGTAGCAAAAAGAGGGGGGTAATTATGCCATTATTTTCATTCAGATTCTGCCATTCCTATATCCCTGCTCTTGAAGCTATTTTTGTTATGAGAGAAACTATAATGTGTGTATGAGAGAATGAACATTTGGGGAAATTAAACTGGCAGAGCTGGAGTGAAGAGCGATGAAGTGTGAAATAAAAGCAGAATAATATGTAGGGCAAGACCATGGAAAATATAAAAGGGTAGGAAGTTATGTCTTATGGGTGTAGTATAAATAATGGAATGGAAACTATAAAACTCACAAAACTTTAAGAGTAAGGTTTATGCTCTTGTAGCTTGCCCATATTGCTAAGGTGTGAAATCTCTTTCTGCTTGAAAAAGTTCGTCTCTAATTAAGTTATTGGGTACAACATTCCACTAGTGAATGTGCTAAAACACTAATGGGTAAGACTGAAAAAACTAGTGAATTGTAGGTTAAACTTCCCACTGTCGGGAACTGAGGTTTAAGAGAGTTATTCCAGAATTTTAGAATGGTGGAAGACTTGTACAAAAGCTGGGAACCTACACAATGATGGCATAATGGGGAATGATGTGACCATCTGGGGAAGCCTAGAAGATCAGATTCAGTTCCATGACTTCAGATCTGCCACCATTATCCTGGATTGTTCAGAATCCCTCTCCCCTGTGCAGTCCACTTACCAGTTGTCAATATTGTTTGTTGGAATTTGCTTAAATTTATTGTGTGTGTGTGTGTGTGTGTGTGTGTTATTTCAACAATGTTTCTTGTTTTTCTATAGTATTCGTTGTTCCTGCAAGGGGGCAATGACAATAAAGATTCCTATATTCCTATATTTGTATGGTTAATGGTAGCTATCACTAGCTCTGCATGTTGAACATGTCTTCGTGACTATTTTGTTAATGCATGCACATAAATAAAGTGAAGTGTATGATAACACGGTTTGTTTTCTGCTGCTTCAAGAATTTATGGCCTACTTATGCTCGTATTTTAATCTAATAAACTCACTGTCTCAGAGGAATTATTTTTTTCAAATCTATGCTCACTGAATATCTTGTATGCTTTTTGTAAAGTTGTTTTGGGACCCTGTAATTGACTGCCAAACCATGCAGATAAGAATATAAAGAGCTGCTACAGAATGCCAAGAGGTAGCAAATCCATGCTGAATGACATTAAGCCAGAATAGAAGTGCACTTAACCTCCTGCTAGACCATATCTCGGCACTTTGATTCAAAGAAGGAGGTGGCAGTACATCTGTACACATACTAGCAATATGGGTGTAGGTTTAAACATGGAATGCTCTGGCTCATTATTGTCAGACCACCCAGGGTGGGTATTGAGATTGAAGTGAACAAAATAGATAAAACAATTTCAGATATTTGATGTGTGTTCTATTTAAAAGCAAAGTGGTCTGGTCTGAAGAGTAACATAAAGGCAAGTTGTATAGGTAAAAGGTAACTACTGTATTTCTTACACAGATGGTGGAAGGATAGCTTGTATGACAGATATGCAGAAATTGTTCTTTGCTAATACAGTCAATTGATGATCTAAGATTTCTTAGGTCTAAACATTAATTTTTCAAAGTGTCTCAATGAGAAAAAAGTACAGTAATTATTATCTCTATATTTCCTTCAATATCAAGGAGCTTTACAAATTAACAGGAAGAAGGCAGGTTCCTGCCCCAAAGATCTTAAGCAAGATCTTAAGCTAGGACTTAATGATGGACTGCCAGTGGATACTGTTGCTTCCACCTGAAATAATGAGCTGCCTACGACTTGCGGCTCCCCACACACATTAAAAGTCTGCTTCACAGCCTGAGGATTGTGGAGCAGTTTTTTCATGCCATGGAAGAGTGCAAGTGGAGAGAGAAAAGTTTTGATTCTCTTAGTGTCACATTCAGAAGCACGTGTTGAGATATATACTAGGATATTGATCTTGCCTAAAATTCAGTCCAGGAAGGAATGGGGTCAGGTTAAGGAGGGTAAATAAGAAATGGGGCGTTATCTGCTATCACCCCATGCCTGTGGAACGACCTTCCACCTGATATAAGCCTGGCCCCTTCTTTGGCTGCCTTTAAAAATCATTGAGAACCTGGCTCTTTAAGCAGGCATTCCATCAGCTTAAAACATAGCTCCAGCATTCACCCGCTAGAGTAATATCCATTAAATGATACTCTTCATTTTAGCCAGCCTGCCTATAACAGTAATTTTAATGCTTTATGTGAGTTTATGATTATTTCTACATTGATATTATTTTATTTTTATTGTATGGGATTATGTGTTGCATTTTGTTCATCTTTTGTTCCTTTTGTAATTTTTTGTATTTTGCTAATCTGTTCTAAACCGCCCAGAGTGGCCATGACTGCCAGATGGGTGGTATAAAAGTCTAACAAACAAACAACAAACAAGTGGAGGGGGGAGAATATGTAGTCCGGGCAGCAATAGTTACTGATAAGTTAGTTTCAGGAGGAGGTGAATATTTTGTGTCAAGGGCTTCAAGGAAAATATGGGTTTGGGAAAGCAGTTTGAAGAAAGAACAAATGGTGTTGCAAGGGAGTTCTTGAGGAATTCCTTGCAAGAGGAAGGAAGACACAGAGAATTGAATCATAGCCATTTTCGGAAAGGTAGCTGTGTTGATTTCTTTTATTTATTTATTTATTTATTTATTTATTTATTTATTTATTTATTTATTTATTTACCACCTATCTTCCCAAAGGAACTCTGGGCAGTTAACAATCATAGAAAAACCAAAGACAAAATCAAATTTTAAAAAAAATCAAACACATAATAGAACATATCAACAATGATAAAAATAAAAATAAAAGTACTCGTCAAGATGGTGGGACAATTAAAAAAAATAAAGGTCACCAAAAGCCTCTCTAAAAATCATGGTCTTAAGTGCTTTTTTTGAAGGCAGGCAGGGACTCCAGTATTCCTGCCAAGAAAACTCCATGGATATGGGGTCACGAAGAGTCGGTCACAACTGTAACGATGCAACACACAGGGACTGTGCTAGGCACATCTCACTTGGCAGATGGTTCCAGAGCGAGGGACCAGCCACAGAGAAGGCTCAGCTTCGGGTTACCAATGTCCTAGCCCCCCTGGGCATGGCCACCTGAAGTGAGAGCACCTGTGACATTCTGGTGGGCCGGGTCTCAGTTGACCTCTGGGAGATTCGCTTTGCCAGGAAGTCAGGTCCCAAGCAGTGGAGGGTTTTGTAAATCAAAGCCAGTACCTTGAATCTTATTTGGGATGCAACAGGCAACACATGCAAGCAGGCCAGTACTGGGGTGATGTGGTCTTATAGTCCCGCACCAACCATCAGTCTGGTCGCTGCATTCTGTACCTGCTGAAGTCTCCAAATAAGATTGAAGGGCAACCCCATGTAGAGAGCATTTCAATAATCAATCCTCAAGATCACGAGCACCTGCACAACTGTTACTCAGGGACATCTCGTCCAGGTACAGGTGAATCTGGGCAATCTGCCGGAGTTGGAAAAACACAGTCCTAGAAATGGCCATCACCTGGGCTTCCAGGGATAAAGCCAGATCCAGGACCACACCCATATTCCTAATTCTATCCGCCAGCTGGAGGGTAACACCCTCCAAGCTGGGGCGAGGGCCACTGTACCCATCAGTGGATGCCCCAAAGAACAGAACCTTGGTCTCCTCCAGGTTGAGTCTAAGCCTCTTAGCTTTGGTCCATTCTGTCACAGCATCCATGCACAAGTCAAGGGTCTGCACTGTCTCCACTGCAGAGGTGGAAAAGGAGAGATAGAGTTGCGTGTCATCAGCATACTGATGGCAGCAGACTCCAAAACTCCTAATGACCTCAGCCAGTGGTCTCATATAGATGTTGAACAGCATGGGGGAGATCGCTGACCCCTGGGGTGCCCCACAAGGGAGCGTCCAAGGAGCTGACAATTCTTTTCCCAGCTGAACACACTGGAGTTGGCCTCAAAGGAAGGACCGGAGTCAGGAGTAAAATGTGCCTCCAATCCCCACTTCGGAAAGCCGACCCAGCAGGATACCGTGGTTGACGATATCAAAGGCCACTGACAGATCCAGGACGACCAACAGGGTAGAACAACTCCTGTCAGCCCCCCAAGTAGGATTTAGCAACAAGAATGACAAAAACTAAATCAGTGGTTCTCAACCTGTGGGTCCCCAGATATTCCTGGACTGCAACTCCCAGAAATCCTGGCCAGCTCAGCTATGGATGAAGACTTCTGGGAGTTGCAGTCCAGAAACATCTGGGGACCCACAGGTTGAGAACTACTGAGCTAAATCATTGTGGCATACACAGGACTTACGAATGTATTTACTTGTGAGCTTTCATGGATTCATTTGAAGAACTGATTTATTTTAATTCTTCAGTGTAACATACCCCCCTCCCTCTCTTTTTGGTATCCCAGGTGCCCTTTCGGGAGCTAAGGAGAGTTGGGAATATGATTCTGGAGCTAGAGACCTTCAGAGTCCTGACTTGCACACTCGTTCAACTCTACAGAAGCTCTTTGAATTTGGAGGCAACACCATGAATCAGCAAGCTGCACTGCACAGGTTGCTTACCCAGGCCTCCAGTCTTAGCAATTCAGCTGGAGGAAGTTACCTAGAACTTGCTAACACAGTGAGTACACTTTTAAAATCTGATGGTGAAGTTTTTTGTTTAGAATTGTTGGAGTCTTTATTTTATCTGTTTCAGAAAGTAATTAATATTCTGAATCATAGCTCATCAATGAGCAGGCAACCTTGTCATCAAAGACAGTTGTTCCACTATTGGTTGACAAAGACTGCAAGTGAGATATGGAAGATTTTCGTTGTTTGGTGATGAGGCCCTTATTGCAGGAGGGTCTGGAATATATGAACCAATTGAAGAAATAAAACAGGAAAAAGGCTACATGGTTGTGGAACCCTTCAGTATGATTCTGGATACATGTTTTGTTGATAACCTGTCATGTGAAAATGCTTATCAATAATGGACGACGTTAAGCATGGTGGTGGTGTGTGCCGACCATTCTGGGTATTCTGTATGGTCAGGATCAGGCCTTTCTGGTTTGCATTCACCTTAATGGAGGTAAAGAAGAGAAAGGGGCAGAATGCTTAACCATTAACATTTCAGAAGAGTTCTTCTTGCCATACCCAGAGCAATGTTAGACACTGAGCGCCCGTCTTGTGCAGAGTGTGACACCAATCATTTTGAAAGTGAAAGCTTTATTTTGATCAGTTTCCAGAATCTAGTCCAGTGATGGTGAATCTTTTAGAGACCGAGTGCCTAACTGCAATTCAGAACCCATTAATTTTTTCACAAAGTGCCAATACAGCATTTAGCCTGAATACAGGTGGCTGTGAAGGGAAAGGGCTCCGAGTGCCACCTTTGGCACTCCTGCCATAGATTTGCCAACACTGGTCTAGTCCCTACCCAAGAAAGTAGGGAGAACTGTGAATTAATATAAATATACAAGTGGACTAAGAGTCCGTGGGTGCTATTAAATCTTTTTGATGTGCGCTGCAACTTCTGTATGAGTCTTAATTAAGCTGTTTCTCTTTCCAGTCTTATTTTGTAGTTCGTTTTCTTTTCTGCAGTTACTTGGAGATTATGTGTAGAATGTCCAGGAAGTCTAAAATGTTCTGAAACAGATATTTATGTGTTGATGTTTTTGATGTAAAGTTTATGTCATTTGATTCTCATGCATAGAGATTGTCCTGTTTGTCCCAAGTAAACTGCAGATGGACATTGCTGGCAAAGTATAGCATAGATTACTTGTGCAGATGAACAAGAAGATGAGCCCCAGATGTAATAATGTTGCTAAAGTCAATGTGGGGACGTAGGTTGCATCTAGATTTGTAGCACAGTCTAGTTCTCATCTTTGTATCTGTGTTGCATATCAATAGTTGTTTGAGATGGGTGGTATCTGTAAACAAACACAGGCTGCCCACCCACTCATGACCTGGGATAATACTTTATTGTTGTCAAAAATGGGTCTTAATGATTTTAGCTATAAGCTGAAGGTAATAGTTAATGGTGTTCACTCATTTCCTGTTCTGGATTTGTCTTTAAGTATTGTCCTGGATATCTCTCTCACCCTTTTGATTTGTTCTGTAATCACATTGAGTAGGTATAGTAGCTTTGATTATTTTTACAGCTAAAGAGTAGAGTACCTTGCTTTTGTTTTAGTACCAATGACTGAAACTCAAAAGTGATTTGATGCCTTAGTTTAAGGCATTTTGTTGTGCTTTTTTAATTTATTAAAATTTCATTTGCACAGTAGTGTGTAAAATGCACTTAATTTAAATGGAAGAGAAAATGTTGTATGTCAGGCAAAAAGAGCTGTATGTCAGTCAGACTGATTAGAGTGGCATCCATTCCATTATTTATTTGGTTTTTATGGTGTTTATTTGTTAAGATTTGAAAAGTTTTCTTCTGGTAATTCTTGATATGAAAATGTGTACAGTGGTACCTCTATTTATGAGCATCTCTACTTACGAGCAATTTGACTTAAGAGCGAAAAACTGTGAGCATTTTAACTGCTTCCTTACAAATGTTAGATGTGGTCTGATCTACTTACACCCCCCCCATTTGCTTATTTATTTATTTTGATTTTTAAGATACGGATGCTCTACTTGAGTTCTTCAACTTTTGAGCATGCATTCAAAATAGATTAAACTCATAAGTAGAGGTACAATTGTATAGTGTTAAGGGCCAAGGGCTGAGTATGTGCATGAGTGTGTGAAATTTGTGTGAGAGGACATACCTAAAAAGGGGGTAGATAATATGTGCTGTTTAAGTAAGGATCTGCAGAACAGCTTGTGCTTGCACCTGTGTATACTCAAGAATACATGTAAAGGACAAGGAATCTGGGTACATGAAATAAACTACCTGATTTTATGGGGGGGGGGTTTCAATTGTAGTTCATTGAGCGTGAACTGGCTGATCAAGACACGGGGATTCTGTGCACATTCATTTATGCACTTCACTTTCCCTTTTCTTTGTATGCTTGTATACAACTTGAATAGAAGTCATGGAATCATTTGGAAGAAACCTCAAGGGCAATCCAGTCCAATCCTCTGCCTTGCAGGTTATGAGAGTGAGCAAATGTATGTGTGTATCTGTGTTCCCTGCATTTCACTTCACAATACAGTAGTCTAGATTTGAGAAGACTGTTCTAAGTGACTTTATTAAGAAGCTGCCTACCAAAATCATGCTCAGGGAGTGACCATATTGTAAGCAGATTGACTTTCAAAGATGTTGTATATGAGTGGGTGATTTGGTTGCTATTGCACCTGACCCACACACTCTGTGTGCATTTCATGAAATAGCCTAAAGAAAATATGACCTCCTGCAACATTGTACTGCAGCATTTATGGCATCTTAATTCTGACTGTCCCTCCCTTTTAACACAGAAATGTTCCTTATCTCAAAAACCTACTATATATAAATCAGTCTAATTTGGATTGCAATTACTCACTCTGCTGCTACAAATAGCTTTTATCCACATTACAACAGAAACACCATGGCTGACGATTAAATTTATTTTGGGCTGCAATGCAAATTGATTTTGGACGGCTGCCCAAAAGATCACTAATGGTCTGCTTGTACTGAAATAATGGGTTATCATTCATTTATTCAAGTTTTATAGCTCTAAACTGAAGACTAAATGGTGTAGATATAGATCAAATATTGCTTTTATGTTACAAACTAGACCAGGCATTATCTCCATGAAAATAATCAACACATAAGGAGGGGGAGCATCTCCTGAATCCTATCCCTGGGTCCATCATCCTCTGCATTTGGACAGCAACAGGGTGAAGTGGAAAGGCTCCATGTGCAATTGCCAAGCTTGAATTTCTTAACTGGATAGAGAGTCTTCACGGATGGAGAAGGTTATCCTATTGGCTTAGATGTGTAGTCAGTGTCTGAAGTATTAACCAAAGAAATAGGACTAGGCTACTTTCACTTCTCTCATATTTGTTATTTCTACACAAGGACTGCTTCAGTAGGGCTACTCATCTGAATATTTTCGAAATGGGAAACAAAAGCAACACCTCACCAAGCCCCACGAATGTTTCAACTACAATATCTGCTTTCTGGCTGCAAACATCTGTTTGTGGTCAAGTGCCATGACTAGCACTTCCAAGAGTAGGCCAGAAGCACCTAGGATGAATTCTGACTCTGTGGCTGCAATTCTGTGGGCACAACATGAAGTTACTTCACTGGAAGTGTACCAGACAAGTCCAGGCACCTGGCATTGCACACAGTTCACAGTGCAGTTGATCAGTTCATATCGCTTAACTGATTGTATGGTTTACACCATGGATGCGCAGTCAAATATATGGCTTATGTTGAGACTGTTCGGCAATATGTCTTCGGTAGCACTTTGTGAATATCAGTTCCTTTCTGCTCCAATTCTTTTCCTGCCACTTCCACAATTTTTCATTACGTACCTGTACAACATGATTTCAGCAAGTAATAAAGTTTGTCTCATCCTCAACCATAGTGTTGTCAGGCTCAGGATTTTGGAAAGAATCAGTTGCAATACTCAATTGCTGATCTCAACTCACTAGAAGTAGAATCGAATAAACATGTGATGAATATATAAAGAAAACTCATTCTTCTACTGTTTGTATTGTTTCTCCATGATGGAACTTAGGTATCTAGCTGCAGAGCCAGAGGTTTTGAGTCATATGTATTGCTATTGATTCAAATTGTGGTTTTATGTTCATTTCTTTAAGTACTTTTTCAGTATATTTGTCTGTTTACATGATTACCCTTCCTTCTACTTAATTTTCTTCCTTTTATGTTAGATATGTATTGTATTCCTTTTTGTGACAGGCAGGGGGCATTCTTCGGTAGCATTAGTTAAGTCTCTTTCTGTAGTTTCTCACTGCTTCCCTTCACTGTAAAGAACCAAATGCATAATATCTGAAGGTAGTCTCAACATATATACAGTAAATGTGGAGTGTTTGCTAGGTTATGGTTGTTCCATCAAACACCTAGTTTAAAAAAATGAGGGCACTCAGAGTAATGTGAGTTTTTATCCTTACCAACAAAGTTCCTTTCAACTATTTAAAAAAATTAATTCTTGTTCAGTGATTCTGCTTATTAAAAATAATCTGTATTCTGTTCTTCCTCCCTAATTAGAATAGAGCAGCATCCTAAAAGTGTAGAAATAGGCAGTAGTAAAAATTGCAGCCACCTAACAATCTAGGAAGGCTCAAATGTTTGATTAAAAACAAGGAACCAGTGTATATCTGGCAGCTCCAGTTAGCTTTCCTTTCTTTAACATTTGTTGTCTTCATGTTCAGAAATGCTGCTTAATTTTTAAGTTTAAAAGTGGCATGAGGGTATGCCAGCCCATTAGTGGAGAGATAACTATACACTGGTATCTCCAGAGTATTTCCAGCACTGTAGATGTTATTCTCACAGTAGTTATATTTTAATTATTAGCTGTCCTCTTATTAGTTCTTTTACCCATATTCACTGTATGCTTTTTTCATAAATTGGGATTATGAATTGCTGTAAATTTCCAGAACAGTTTTATTTCAAAAAACAAAAAAACATGTATCAGTATAAAACTCTGTGCCTGGAGCTTTATAGATACACTATCTAGACTAGAAAGCACAAATGTCTTTGTGACATATGTATTTTCAATCTTTGCTCCTTGTACACATAGTAAAAATGCTGTGTTTTTTGCATTTTTAAAAACCTCAGTGGTACCTTGTATAAAGGTATAAATTCGTTCCAGATGAAATTATGTTAAGCCAATTTTCCTTTATACAAATTCCCATAGGAATGCATTGAAAATGGAGTAATCCCATTTTTATGTTGTACGGATTCTCCCCATAGGCGATTATGTTAAGCAAATTTCCCCTATCTCTGGAATTTTTTTATGTTGTACAGATTTTATGTTGTACAAGCTGTTTGTTATACAAGGGTAAAGACAGACTCTTCTGCTCACTAGACTTCTGTTGCACATGTTTTAGTTTTCTGTTTCCTCCAGAATGGTATGTGTCTTATTTCTGGGATTATGCTTAATTGACTGCTTTATGGCTAGGGAAAAATGTTGCCTAACATCTGATTTGAATTGGTTTTTCTCAAATTTCCTATGAATGCACAGTTGGCTTCTTTTGTTTTGTCTCTTGGTGAGGGTGGAGAAGCACAGTTCAGAAATCATGTTTTCGTAAAAGAACAATAAGTAGACAGACTGTGTGATTGAATTATTACATAATTTCGTCCCTGTTGTACTAAGACATGCAGGAACATTTGCATTATATACCTTGTAATGTATTTGGAAACTTGGCTTGTAAGTTATTTGTGCCTCTGTTTCAAGTGGGTCATAATGGTTTTCATTTTCAGAGGAATGTTTACTGGAAAATATCCTTGCTAGCTGAAATATTGTAGTTTGTGAAACTGTTCTTTTCAAAGAATGTTTGTTTAGAAATACCACTGTGGAACACCCATGGATTTTAATTCACCTACAATAGAGCAAAAGTTCATAGGCATGGTCACTGTTTTTATTTATTACAAAACTGTAACATATAGTGCAGTCAAACCAATGAGTTTCCCTAAAAATTCTGTTTAAATTATTATTTTCTACATTTTTAAAGTAAAAAGTCTATATGGAAGGGTCTTTCTATGCTTTTTCTGTTATGTTCAAATATATATATATCATCATTACAGTGGTGTAGTATGGGGCTACTACAGGGGGAGTTGCCTCAGCTGCCAAAATTTTAGGGGATGCACAGCTTGTTCACCATCACAACTACCTTCCGATTGCCCCCGTTGCCTCCCTACCTGGTCATGTTGCCATCCAGGTGCTAGAAGCTGCTAGGCAGGGACATGCGCAGAGACAGCAGGCTCAACTTCTGGAAGGGACCCTTGGCTTGTCTCTTAAGGTGGAAAACAAGGAAGAGTTGGAGGTGGCAGGACCAGGTAGGCAGGTAATATGAGCAGTGGGGAGGCTGTGGGGTTGCAAATGTGTGACCCAGTACCACATGGTGCCAAATTGGGGCCCAGGTAGCAAGGCAGCAGAACGAGATAGGGCAGCAATAGGGGCAGTGGCATAGCATGGGGGAGTACAGGGAGTGGTGGTCTTCCATCCAAGTACTAACCAGGGCCGACCCTGCTTAGCTTCCGAAATCAGGCGAGATCGGATGTTGTATACCTGCCCCAAAACACAGCATTTCTAATTCAGCCTCTAGATCAGGAGGCCCTAAGGACCCTTAAGGCTCAGTGCACACAGTAATGTAAGAAAAGGGTGGTTTTTTTTCACACTATGGAAAAGAACCTTCAGAGAGAGAACTGTTATCCCTCTCCGTCCTTCCCTCTCCCCCCCACCCCTGTTGGTGTGTCTGTGTGAATCAACAGCCTATTATTTGTAGTTATGCTTGTGGGAGCATAAGAATTATACACGGATATTAAAGTATGTAGCGGTCCAAAGGAAGAAATGTATTCATCCTATGTAGCACTCCATGGGCGGTCCTTTTCTTTCTTCTTAAAAACAATGCATAGCACCCTGCTGTGCTGTGAATTGAGAAGTTCCTCTTTAGAACATTGAAATGTGGTCTTTAATGTGTGGGCTCATGAGAAAAGCAAATGGAAAATGGAAACACATCTCAGTGATGGTCCATCTTAATGTGGTCAGCAAACACATGTGCAGTACAAGTAAAATGCTATAGAATCAACAGTTGCCTTCTGATTTCCTTTGTTCAGATGTGGGAGCAGTACAGCTTTCCTACATGGCCAGGGTAGAAGATGTGACTTATTAGCATTTGACAGCATCATCTAGCATGTGTTTTTCTATAGAACAAGGCTTTGTGGTGCTCTTCATCTTCCACTGGATTCTCCAGGCTCTTTGATGGACTGTTTCATTCCACACGAGCTTCTCTAGATCTCCATGGTGGGCTCTTTATTTGATCCCGCTGCTCTTACATGTTTGGTGAGGATATGAGAGAGAGCTTTTCAGTGCCTGTTCTCAGGCTATCTATGGTATCAATTTTAAAAGATGTTGACAACCTTGAGCGGGTGCAGAGGAGGGTGACCAGGATGGTTGAGGGTCTGGAGGAAATGTCTTATGAGGAACGGCTTAGGGAACTGGGAATGTTTAGCCTTCCAAAAAGAAGACTGAGAGGGGATATGATAGCTATGTTTAAATATTTGAAAGGATGTCATATTGAAGAGGGAACATGTTTGTTTTCCATGGCTTCAGAGACTAGGACTCGGGGCAATGGTTTCAAACTACAGGAAAAAGAGATTCCATTTGAACATTAGAAATAACTTCATGACAGTTAGAGCTGTTCAGCAGTGGAATATGCTGCCACGGAGGGTGGTTGAGTCTCCTTCTTTGGAAGTTCTTAAGTAGAGGCTGGATGGCTATCTGTCAGAAATATTGTGATGGGGTTCCTGCATGGCAGGGGGTTGGACTAGATGGCCCTTGAGGTCTCTTCCAACTCTATGATTCTATGATTCTATCTATGTCACTGGGAAGCCAGATCGGCCTCCCTACTCTTTTCCTTCCAGTACCTGTTAAAGACCTTCTTTTCAGACAGGCTTTAATTGATTTCAACAGAGAGGAGTAATTATAGGATGCTATGTTGGGTTTAATGGGTATGTTTTAAGGTGTTTTCCTATATTGTGAGCAGTTGAATTTTGGGTAGTGGGCGGCATATAAGTTTAAATAAATAAATAAATAAATAAATAAATAAATAAATAAATAAATAAAATATATTAGCCATTGTTGCTTACTATACTAAACCACACCAGAATAGGCTTGTTGAATAAATTTGGATTTGATGGGCCATCTCCTTCCTAAATTCAATTGCTTCCAATGTTCCTTATCTAAGTTCTAGTTATTTTAGTGTAGTAAGATGTAGATAGCAAAGGTCCACTGAAATCCATGGAACATATGAACTAAATCCCATTAGTTCAATCAGTCTACTTAAGTGTGATTTTGTATGAAAAGCAACAAGATTTTGGCCAGTGTATCTTACTGTGTTGTTAATTGTGTTTATTAAGTTATTTTAATTGATTGTGAGTTGCTTTGGGTCCCCTGTGGAGTGAAAGGTAGCATAGAAATTGCTCAAACAAACAAACAGCAGTTTGTATGGACATATGCATGGAGGAGGAGCTCATATTTCGTTTCTTATTGCCAGTTTCTTTTCCTGTGCTGAGGTGGCTGAAATCCCCCATTCACAAATCAATTGGATTGTCTTAAGATCTCTAACAGCTGCTTTGGGGGAAATGCGGACCCAAGGCATGTAGAAATCATTGCCTCTTGCTAGGGCTTGAACCAAAAAAAAATGAAAACAGTAGAAGGTTCTCCTTTAACCAGTGCAAAGTCCTCATTGCAGCTCCTATGGGAAGGTATGTTTTTCTTGTGCCACTACAGAAATAAATAAACACAGTAGCAAAACTTCTTTACGTTTCCCCGTTTACTACTTCTACCAGCATTCTCCAGATCTTATCTTTCACCTATTAGGTTTTCTTGTCTTGTCTTGCTCTTCATATACAGTATTAGCATCTTATGCTCTGCTGAGTAAATCAGAACTATTTTTTTCATTTTGGTCAAATGCAAATTCTGTTGCTTATAACCAAACTTTTCCCTTCATATTACCTTTCAGTGTAATTACTGATCTTTTTTCTTGTAAACCTCCACTTTCCTTTTGTTTCATCTGCCTTTTAGACTTGCTTATATGGCGTGGGATAGTTTTAAAGTGTAGTGTTCTGTTTGCTTGCCTATGGTTTTTGTCTTTTCCCCCTGAATTTGCGTTTCTTGTAATACTTCTAGTGACAGCTATATTTGTGTTTCTCATATAAATGTATATTAAAATTATTTTAGCATATTGTCACATTCTTGAAATAAAACCTTTCAAATCGTCTGGCTTTCTTATTATTTACACATAGTATGTTGTTGATTGTGTTATCAAGTTTCTTATTTCCTGGGCTTGGTTTTATTTGTGCTAATTCTTAATCCAAGTTTATTTTCTCAGCCTAATCTTATTCTAAGGCCATTTACATTATCTCAAAATGAGCTGAGCAAACCAGTCTTTTGTCGGCCATATCAAAACGATGGTGTTCATATGTTCCATTACTTCTATCTACCCTGGGAATATTGAGTACTCCTATAATAATAACATTTAATGTTGGTCAGCATTAGAACTTGCTTTAAGATACGAGCTTTTGTGGAGAAAGAAAGAGAGCATTCTGTGGTATCATATCATGTAAAATATATTTATTATGGAATGTACTGTAGTAGCATAATAAAGTTTGGTGGATAGCTGGGCATGTACTTGTCTGTGGAGACAGAGGTTGAGAGTTCAATTTCTCACTATGGCTCTGAAGGGAAGAGCCAGCCTGCGTGGCCTTGGCCAAATTGCACAGTGCCAGCTCATCCTCAGAAGGTGTGAATGGTGAGCCATTTCTAAGTACTGCACGAGATTCTGGAAAGGACTACTATCAGTCAGAATCAACTTGATTGCATGTTATTAGTAGTGTAATGATTCATGGGTATTTATAATGAAATGTGAAATTATTATCTCTAACTGATACATAAGGGATGCGTTGTAACCAAGGCCTAGTATGGCATCTCTGAATACAAGTGCTGTACAGTAGTCATTCATTTGTAACCATCAGTTTATGTATTGCATGGGGGAAGTCATATTCTGGCTTGCATAAAACCAGTTAATAGATATTCACTTTATAGTCCCTGGATTATAAATATAGGTTAAAGGATCTGTGGGTAATGGTACATGAAAAGGTCGTTGGTCAAAGGGTGTTCCATCTCAAAGGGTTCCGGCTAAAGCATTTGCAGTAGAAGAATGCTGCAGACAGAAGAGAACCAGTGAACAGAATAAAGGCAAGAGGATGAAGAAGATAAGTACCTGGAATCACTGAAAGCAGAAACTGAGAGGATTTAAAAATTTCAGGAACTGTTTTCCAACAAAGCACCTGGTCAGCATGATAGTAGAATGTGTTTGGAGTCCACAACCAGAAAGGTTTTGAAGGTGGTTACAGTGGAATAATGGAACAAGGATGTACAGGGTTGAAGTCGTAGAATGTCTTGATAAGCAGGGATCATGACATCATCAGACACCCCACTCAGGATGCTCTGTTCCCTCTGAGCTTATCTGTCACTCTCTCAAAAGATGGGAAAGAAATTGTGCCCCCCTCCCCTGTACAATAGCTAGTTGCAAGCCATCCTTGCTCTAATGCAAAGTTTTGAGCTTGGTTTGATCTTGAAAATACAGTGAAGAGCAATTACCTTTATAAAAGACCACTTTGTCCAGTGTTGATAGAAATTGATCCAGCTTCCTGTTTTTTTGGACTTTTTTCAGATAAAGGGTATTAGTTATAGGGACAGTTGCAGTGGGCATATTTTCTTTCAAATTTACTACTGCACTATTAGGTGCAAACAATGAAGAAGGCTGACGGAAGAAAAAATGATTCATTTGAAATGTGGTATTAGAGGACAATGTTGTAATTACCATGTGCCACCAGAAAGAAGAAGGCAGATCAAATCAAATCTGAACTCTCACTACAAGCTAATATAGGGTTACACTGAGGCTGGTTACATAAGAAGACAAGAGTCACTGGAAAAGACAGTAATGCTGGGAAAAGTAGAAAATAATTGGAAAAGAAGAAGACTTAACATGAGATGAATTGATGCAATGGGGTAAAATTATACCAGTTATGTGTACCATTACTAGACTTCTTCTCCCTGTATGGAAAGTTCCCAATCCAGATTGAGTCCCATGTTTGTGTTTGCTAATAAAAAACAAATGAAGTGCCAGCTGTACATTCTATATGTAATGCTTCATGTAGTTTCACCCTGATTTTCTGAACAAGGAAGAAGATATTTTTGGCATAGATTCTTGAGTATAGCCTCCTTGCTTTCAATTAGACGAGGCTAATACAGGGTTTCTTATGTGCCTAGTAGGGTTTGTCCATTCAGAAATCTGCAGAGAATTATGTGGTCTGATTCTTCCTCTGTTCTTTGTTTCGGCCAAAGAAATTTAAAAAAGTTATATGCTACAGAATTCCCAAGTAAAAGCATGAGGCAGCCAAATGTTCCTCCACTGAACATGCCCAGGATTGTATATGCAAAGGCATGTGTTTGTCTCAACAAAATAAAATCAGGGGAAATGCTTTACAAATGTATGTTGCTTTTAATAGTTTATTTGCTTATCACATACCTATTGTTGCACTGATCATGAAATACAGAGACCAAGTAGAAACGGCAGTGGAATGTGGAACTTGGGTTGCATCTGAAAGCTGTTTCAGGGTGTGCTGTCTTCAAAGCATTTATAACTTCACTTCATCAGGTTTGAATTAACAAAGTCAAGCTTCTGTTAAACAAAAATGACAATAGGAGTGAATTTAGAAAACAGACTTGAGGTAACAAAAACTTTGCATTTTTCTTCCAAAAGCAGTTTGCTTTTGTACTGAAATGTCTAACCAAGACAATGGGCATCTGTATGGCATTTTTGTTTCACAAATGTTTGTGGGAGATAATTTTGACTTCAGCCCTCCCTGAAAGCCCAGGTGATGGCTGTCTCCAGGAGACCCTTACCCAGAGACTCCAATGGGTGCAGAATGTGGCGGCCAGACTGGTAGTGGGTGCTCTGAGATACGATCACATCACCCCAGTTCTAGCACACCTGCATTGGCTGCCCGTGGCTCTCTGGATAAGGTTCAAGGTCCTGGTTTTGGTTTTCAGAACCCTCCACGGCTTGGGACCTGAATACCTGTTGGAGCGTATCTTCCAGAGGTCAACTGAGGTCAGGCCTACTCGAATGTCGCAGGTGCGCTCACTCAGGGGGGCCACTCCTAGGGAGGCGCAGAGGTCGGTTACGCGCAACCATGCCACTGTGCCTTCTCTGTTGTGGGCCCTTCGTTGTGGAACCATCTTCCGAGTGAGCTGCACCTTGCACAGTCCCTGCCCGCCTTCAAAAAGGCTTTGAAAACCTTGCTTTTTAGGAAGGCATATGGCAACCTTTAATTCTATTTTTTTCCCACCCCTGATGCATCTTGCCGAGGGCTTCCCCCCTTGTTTCTGCTTACATTGTTGCTCATATTGTCATTTTGCTTATATTGTTGTTTTACTTGTTCAACTTTTAACCTGCTGTAAACCGCCCAGAGTTCCTGTTGGAAGATGCGTGGTATAGAAATGAAACTAATAAATAATAAATAATTCAAAGGCAGCATTTGCATTAGAAGTTGAACTTTGTGTTTCTGGACATCAGGTGTAATAAGTAGATATTATTTATGTGATCCTTGTTTTCGCATTTTTCGGTTTCTTTGCTCAGTTGTTGATTTGTTAAAACCATAAATTAAGGGTGGAGATGACTTGGTGGAACTCATCTGTGGTTTTATGTATGTAGTTCTCATGTTTCTTCAGCTTTCTCAAATATGATAGAAATACAGCTGAGTAAGAGAGAAAATATCAAACTCCTATGAGACCTCACTGCTTCAGCAGATGGTTGCCCGTTTTACATCAGCAGTAGATTGTTACATCAAAGTAGCTTTCAAAAATTTTTGATAATATATTTGTGTTCTATGCTTGAAAGGTCAGCCTGTCATTCACTGCCTTTGTGGTTGATCAGAGATCAGAATGGCAGGTTTCAAAAGCTAATTTATTTTGACAGCCTTAAAAAATATAAGTAGCAGAAGCTTTTAACTGTGGCTTTTAATTGGCTCTCTGATATGGCATCAAGATCTTCCCATTATATGAAAGTGCTGCTTTCACCAAAGAAAACAGTGGTGCTTGACTAGCATTTGTAGATGGATTGAGGTTGTATTGCCTTTTTAAAGAATGTATAAGGTATAAGGCTGAGAGTGTCTGTAGAGGTGATTTTGTCCACACTTTCAATTCTAGGTTATAAACTCCAGCTTTTATGTCTGTTACATTTCTGATCTGCATCTGGACAGTTTCATATTTCTTCAAAAGATTTGGAACACACATGTAAGGAAGTAACCACAGCTCTATATATAACAGAGTAGATTTTCCAAAATGCTTTACATAAACATGTATTTGTTTCATGATATGTACCAGAAATTGGTCTGATTACATAAGATAAGAATAGCCTTGCTATTCGTTTAAGTTACTTTTAAGTTACTTAAGTTCTTTTTAGTAACTTCTCTTTTGCCAGTGAAAGCCTACAAATGATAATACCTTCTTTATTTTACCTGGTTTATGGACAGTTCTATTTTATATTATGCAGTTCATTTGGATACATGTGCTTAGTGTAGAGTAATGGACTAGGACAGAAGACTTGGGTTCTATTCCTCAGTTTTGCTGTGAAAATTCACATGGTTGTATGGAGCTGGTAAAGTACTCCTTAAATACCTCACTTATCTTGAAATCTCTGTTAGGGTCACTGTATGTTAGTTCTGTGTTGATGACACAGAGCAGCAGCAGCAACAACAACAGCAACAGCAACAACCGAAAATTTATATTGTACATAGAATTTAATGTTTTGTTCCAGGTTTTTTTAAAGAAATTCTAACCTTACATATATGAAGATATGTTTGGAAGTATGTGGGCCCTATTGTATGAAACCAGAGATTGGGAGCTTGATTCCTCACTGTGTGTCCATGCCAGGAGCTGGACTTCATGACCCACAGGGTCCCTTCCATGTCTGCACTTCTAAGATGATGATGGTGATGGTGATGGTGGCAATTAATCAAAAGCTGATGGCCACGATGATTAATCAGAAGTTGGGGCCTGCCCTACCATTGGGCAGATGGACATATGTTGTATATAGCAAGAGATTTGGGATGCCATGAAAGGACAACAAGCCAGATTGTTATTGTTGCTTTACTGCTGGGAAAGGGAAAGAGCACTTACCGGTACTTGTATGGGAATAATGTGGCTGGCTTTAGATGCTGCTGCAGTTACAGTGGTACCCTGACTTAAGAGCAGCTTGACATAAGAGCAATTCAACTTAAGAGCGGAAAACTGTTGGCATTTTAACTGCCGCCTTACAAATTTTAGATATGGTCTGCTTGACTTACATTTTTTTTCATTCTTTTCATTTTAAACTTATTTTTTCAGTTTTTTAGATAGGTACCCTGACTTAAGAGTAGCTCAACTTAAGAGCATGCATTCAGAACGGATTAAATTCGTAAGTCGAGGTACCACTGTATTTGTTGTCAAGTCAGAACTGAGTTACAGTGGCCCTAATAGGGCTTTCAAAATAACTGAGACATTTAACTGCTGGATAGTTCAGCGGTTTAGATATCTGGCAGTGGAGCCAGGAGTTGAGAGTTTGATTCCTCATTGTGCCTCCTTTATAGAGGCCTGACTCAGTGATCCATAGGGATAGTTCTAGCTCTGAAGTTCTAAGATGCTGATGGTGATGGTGGTGGAGTTCTTCTGAGATATGGCAATATAGGGAAAGCAGGGAGGAGTTATGCACACATTTCATGAACTGTACTGAATAATCAAGCTTTTTGCCACTGAAAATGTGAAATATGCTATATAGTTTCTGGTCATATAGTTCTTCCTCTGCACTGTGGATCAATAAAGATGAACAAATATATGAATCCACATCTCACTTTACTGAAATTCCTTATGTGGAGGCACTCTGAATACAGTTGAGTTAGAATAAATAGTTTGAAAAGGGACTTGAAAAAAACTTAAGTTGGTATGCTTAAGTATCCATACAGTAGGACCCCCATATCCACTGATTCATTATCCATTGATTCAGCTATCCACAGTTTGCAAACAAACAAACAAACAAACAAACAAACAAGCAAACAAACAAATAAATAAATAAGCAGCCACAAAGCAAGCTACTGTCACTGACAGTTGCTGTAAAGCAAACTGCTGTCTTAAAACAGCAGTGTAAAGGAAGCTACTGTCACAAACAGCAGCCATAAAGCAAGCTACTGTCTCAAAACTGAAGCCAGAAAGCAAGCTACTGTCATGAAACAGCAGTTTTTTTCTTGGGGGTGGTGATGGTGGTGGTGGTGTTCTCTCTTATCCATTGATTTCATTATCCACGGGTAGGCCTGGAACCAATCCCCAGCAGATATCGGGATCCTACTGTATATACATGCAAGGTTTTTATTTTAAGGAACACAGTTGAATTGTGTTACTATCTGTTCTGGAGTCAGAACCCTTGTTTGAGTCAAGAGATGTCATGGGATGGGGCCACAATTCTTACATCAGAGATAAGGCCATGCCCCTTAATTGCATGAGGTCCCCTAGCAAAAGGTCCGTTGGAGCTCCGATTGTCACTTTAGTCAGGGCCTTGGTCTTGCTTGCCTGATCATCTGACTGTAAGGAGGATGAGTTGGAAGCAAATTGCACACACTTCACAAGCTAGCTTAAGTTGCAAGAACATGAATAAAATACTTTTTTTTCTTTCACATGAAATAAAACCTGATTTAGAAAGAACATAGGAACTCTTTCTTTCGTTCTTTTTGGCTGCTGGCACATTTTGAGATTATTTGGAGGAAATGGTGCTCAGGCATTGCTTCTCTAAAAAGTGTAAGTTTCTATGGTATCCTTTACTTTTTCATAGACAAGATGGAGGTTGTCCCTCTGTGTGTGTGTGTGTTTGTGAGAGAGAGAGAGAGAGAGAGAGAGAGAAAGAAAGAGGGAGAGAAAGAAAGAGGGAGAGAAGTCAAAAGCCTAGTAAATGGTATGATTTAGTAAAGATACAGCCTGGTGTTTTGCATGCTTTAGTTGTATTGAAAGAGACCCATTTACTTCAGAGTAATGTTTTGAAAATTTAATGACCTTATTTCTGAGCATCATGCTGTCAGGGCCATTGCAATCATGGAGTTATTTCTGTCCTGGGATGAAAATTGCAATATTTATTGTGTCAAGCTGAAGCTCTTGAAATCTTTGCTTATAACTACTTTTATTTCCTCCACTGTGATTGTCCTTTTAAACTATCTTTTGAGTTGCCATCAATTCTGTTTAGAAAGATTAAATTAGGACATTGGTTCTCTCTGAAAGAAATGGAATAATTGGGAATTTTTCCTCAGCGACTCCCAGACACAAGAAATGAGCTTTCAACTGCAACAAAGTGCTTTTGATGGTTCATTATACTGATTTTTCTATCTTCCAGCAGGGTTTTGTTCTTGACTAGGAAGTTAGCTAGCAGCCCAATTGTAGTTAATGCTTCTACAACTGAAGTGTAGAAAATATCCTTTGAGAGGAGTGGGTACCCCCACCCCCTATTTCATATTTATGGGGAAAAAGACTTCCCTCTGATTGCTTCATTTCAAAGTACAAAAGCATATTGCCATTTTCACAGCAGGGAGACAGATTATGATTACAGCCACAGTGCTATGTATTGGTAAGACACTCTTTTCATCCTTGTGGGAAGCAATCAAACCAAGCAATTCCAATGCCAGGAGAGGCAATTGCTACTCTGTGTCTAGTTTGTTATGTAATAGCCTGCTTGATATGCCCAAGTGAATTCTTCTTTTAAGTGAAAATGCCAGGCATTCCCCACCCCACACCCCCAGGTATTTTATATATGTTTACATAAAGCCATAGATGTGACCAGGAAGAAGAGGATGAATGGCATTGAACTTTGTTGGTCTTCGGTATTGCACATAAGTTATTGCTTTATATCTGAGTGTAGGGAAGAAAGAATATATTTATGAGTTTCTAAAAATAAGGGGAGTGACAAATTGTCTTGCTAGCTCTTGTAATTATTGAGTTCTTTTTTGAGAATATATGCCAGTCACTTTTCTGTGTCTTGATGATCAATACACTAAAATGGGAAAAGGAAAGGGTAAGAGAAGAGTTGATACATGATAAATGAAATCAGAATTTTTCTTTTCCCACCTGGCTATATTTTCTGCAGGGAAAATTCCAGTGAAAGCATTGTACGTGCTTTCTTTTTATTTATTTTTTAGTTCTTATATATCTGTTTTCACATGCATGTGCATGCATACACATATGCATGGGAGGTACGCTTTCTTAAAAACCCAAAATGTTTCCATTGGTTTCAGTGGGAATCTCCAAGCCAAAGTGATGCATAAAATATGGGCAGAAGCTGATTAGAGAGGCACCTTAGACCACTGCAGAGTTATTTTGCTGTGTCCACATAATGTCTTAATCATTTAACTGAATGAGCTATTTGGGAATGGCTTGATTACTTGGATCTGCCTTGTCAAAAATCCAGTACTTATCAAGTACTTTTCATGGGCAGACTTTCCAAAACAATAAACTGTGTTTGTGCTTAGGGCTAATGTCAGCTTTTGAAATACCTGGAATGAATAACAATGGTAAGACTGCTGAAGGTTGTCAGTATGTTCCCAGGTCAGATCTCAGGTCAGGCGTCAACTCTGCAGGTAGTTTTACACAATTCGCCATGCCTCTACTTCCCACCTCTTATTGCCATGTTAATAATATGGAGTTGTGAAGACATTGGAGCAATATATGCCAAGTGAATGCTCAGGAAAGCCTGTATAAACAACAGATTGCATGAACATCTTTATTGTTATTATTAACGGAGTAAGGAAATAATACTCCAAAAGAGTGCAAAGGAATGGAGGAGAAAATATTTAGTATAGGAAGTAGCCCTTGGTTTCTTGAGTGTGTTTCAAAATTGTATATTTTGGATAATGTGATATTTTTCAAGGGAGGAGAGATATTTTACTTTCCAAGTGAAAGAAGGAAAAAATTAGGAGTTTCCCCATGCAACCTCTAGAGAACAGAAGGGAAGTCTGTGTGATCAAAACATGATATGATAGACAGTCCAGTTAAACATTAACAGGCACACATAGAAAATATAGTAAATCATTTAACACTTCTTTGTAGAAGTTGGCCAGGTAAAGCAGAAAAAAGAATCCTTGTATGAAATGGCATTGTGAAGAACGTTCCAATACATCAAAATAATTAGGATGCTATCTGTAAGGTTTGATTTACAGTGGAGATGTGATGGAACTTGCTCATACTAAAAAATACTTGTAAACTATTTGTAAATAGTCAAATATCTGTCACTGTATGTGTGGCAGTTTGAAGACCTCATCTTCTGATATCCTGTATGCACAAGTATGTCTACAGAGAATCACATTTCCTTGGAACTAATTTGGACTTCCAATAAAAAACATACGAGTGGAGTGATCTCTAGTTGCAAAGCTGCAGTGTTTTTTTAAACAGTTTGCTTTTACCTCTTGTGATGCATACTGACATCTGCGTATCATACATATTTCAGAAATGTGTCCCCAATGGGGGAAAAAGTGGTAAGTAAACTGGTAAAGGAAAGTGAAGAAAGGTGAAACAGATATATGGACACAGGAAAATAAAGCAAAATTCTCTCAAAACATCATTAGGTCTTCAAAACGGAGAGTTACAGTGTGCTATAGAAATTGAGGGAGGGATATGTTATTTGTGTTCAGAATTTGGAATGTTGAGCTTACTGTTTTCCAAACTTGTGTTTTATAAAGATACCTGGCTTTAACTGAACATAATGCATTAAAGCACTTTAAAAAACCTAGTAATTCCTCTCTTGAATGCTTGTAAAAATTTAATCAGGCAGCTCTCTCTTGTGAATCATAAAGCACTGGTCACTTTATTGGAAATAAGAAACTCTCGTTGAGAGTGCCTGGTGTATTTTTTTCTGTGCTGCTTATTTTGCTTTGTACTTTGAAATGTAGCACACAGAACTCTGGAAAGATGCCTGCAATTCCAAAGTGAGTTTTCTGTAGCATGTGTTCTGCTGCCTTTCTCCCCCATCCTCTTCTCTGTCCCTCCTGCTTTAGGTACCGCCCCTTCCATGCACACTGTAGCCAGCAGCAAGACAGCTGTGTTTGATCATAAACCACTTACAACTCCAGGCTCCCTGGAAGGGGAAACTTTAGCATGAACAGCACGATAGGGCTGCGTCCTGTTCAGCCCTCCACCTCCTCGTAGGAATGAGCCAGAGCTTTGAGCTTCGTGAATGCTTGTGAGGCTTCCAAAATATTTCCAAATGCATTGAACTCTTCTGGGACATGTTTTTTTTGTGATCAGCAGAAAATGGGAGGGAGAATGAAGGCATAAAACTGAAGCTCAGGTCTCCCAGGCAGTTCTAGTAGCCAGAAGATCATTACGCCGTGTCTCTGCTCTGACTGTGCACTCTGCAGTGTTTTAATGAGTATCTTAGAGCAATGGATTGTTTTTGAATCTGCAAACCGATTTTGCGTTTGTGTCTCTCTTTGTGAGACCCTCGGCATTGTTAATTTGTAAGCTGTCTAAATGTTAAGTGAAAATGGCTGTCTAGAGCAAAATGTCCAAGACAGGGAAAGCTCAGAAAAGGAGGAGGTACTGAATCTTCTGAAGCAAAGCGTGGAAATTTTTAAATCCATAGAAAGCAGTCAAACCTTGGAAAGTCTAATCATGAATTCTGGAGTTGCCATGAAATATGGAAATGACTCTGCAGAACTGAGCGAGGTAAGCAGCTTTAGTTTTGTATTTTTATGTTTCTGGGATTTTGTTTTTTAGGATATAGTGTCTCCTTTTGGGGGTATCCACTTTAGGAAATCATGCAGTTAAAGATGAGTGGATCTGTACATACCATGTTCTAACTTGCAGCGCTACCCAGGAAATAACCTGATATTGAGTTGTAAAGATTAAGTGGTAAAAGGGAAATGGTTCCAACGGTGCAGAGATCCCCCCCCCCTCCTGCTGCTGCCTCTCGGCATCCTGCTGCAAGGAATCCCCCCACCTCTCAAGCCTGTGTTTTCCACATAGCATTCCTCTCTCTGCAGTAAGTGAAGTGAGCGGAGAGATCCCAGTTGGAATCAAGCATATGGTGTCTAATTTAGAATAGGGAATCGAAAACAAATATTAAGAGAGCAGCTTCAACAAGAACTCTGGCATAGCTGATTGTATTAGAGCACATGGCTGAAACGTATATAATTTTACCTAGCAGAAGAAATTTGTCCTGGAAAGTGGCGGTGTTTTATTGAAGGCAAGAATTGTAATCTTTGTTTCAATGATCACAATGATTATATTGTCCTTGCACTCAGAACTGAGTGCCTGACATCATTTTGTGGGTTATGGTTAAAATATTATGCACAGGTACTTAAGATTTAAGTCAAAAAGAACTCGGTGGGACATATTTTTGAGTAAAGCTGCTGAGCTTCTAGCTGTATGGCATTCAAACTGAGCTGTTGATAATTGAAATGCTGTGGGCTTTCATCATCAGAAATAAGTGTATTGAAATCTATCTAGGAATAGATTATAAGCGTGTGTCTTAATACCTAATCATGGATATGTGATCTTAATTCTTTCTTTAATGGCATGTGCACATAAATAGTTTATAGAGTGAAAAAGACAGAGATAGCATAACTGGCTTTTATTCACTTAGGAGGCAGATCTACTCAAGATATGGATCTGAAATGTAAAAGGCACTAAGGAAACAAACTGGCATCCAGTCTGAATTAGGCAAAGAGAAGAGAAATGGGAAGTGGAATGGAGGAGATAATGATAAAAAACTGAATTATACACTTTCTTGCTTAATTTTATTGTAACTCTTTATTTTGTAGTACAATTAATTAAAGCCTTTTAATGGTAACTTGGACATCTGTAGACTTGTCTAATCAGCATAAAGACATGATGCACTTTCATGAAGATGGTACTTTGTTCCAGAATGTTTGGCGAAGCTCCTTTTGCTTGACATCACGATTATAGAAAATGTAGCATACAGATGATTTGCTTTCTTTCTCTCTGTCATAATGATCTGAAGGCAAATTTTGCAAAGGATGCAAAATATGGTGCCCACTGTAAGTAAAAAATAACAATCACAAACCTTTAGAAGCCCCAATTTAGCGTAAGTGTACAGCAACTGTAACCTTCATCATGATACAGGGACACATGGGCTCACAAAATCATGCTGTTTCATGGATAGGCCCAAGGTACATTGCTTGCACTGAAATTTTTATGTGATATAAACAGTGCAACATCTGCTTCCTTATCAAGTCCGTCCCATACTCCATTGACCCTTCTGCATAAATGAAATCATAAGAAATGGACCAGTGAGATGGTTATTTTCCATGACATTATTCTTGTCTTACCATTGTACAGACCAGCAGCATCAGCCTTGGCAACACTAATAGAATTTAGTGTCAGTGCAGATAAAATGGCACCCTACACTGGTAGAACAGGGCAGAGCTACCTGGTTCTGCCAAGCTTCCTGGAGTGAAGCACGTGCTTATTGAATGTGCATCTGGGCATTCCACTGTTGGAGTGATATGTAGGTCATAGCTGTGTTCTGAAAATGAATATCCTGGAACACCAGGAGTAGAAGGACCTTCTTGAGTAGAAGATCACAAGAACACTTGTGATCTTCTACTCAAGTTGGGACTTAAAGTTGCTCATGACAGTTCCACTAGTGCCATTTTGAAGCAGTGGATCAGGATATGAGTTGACTTGTTATCTGGTTTATATATGTGTGTTTTGGGTTATATATAGGTCATAAATGCATATATAATTTTTTTAAAAAGGCAATACATCGCCATTCTGATCCACTGCTTCAGAGTGGCACTAGTGGAATTGTTACAAGCTGCTTTGATTCCCAGTTTGGATAAAAGAGCTCAGCTAGTGTATGTGTATACATGTGTGTGTACCAACTGTATTCTGGATTTCTTAGTATTCATTTTGCAAGCAAATACTTCAGTTATATTACTAATAGGAAAAGACTGACTTTCTCAATCCTGTTTCAGGATTAAAATGGTTTCTGTGCTTATGCTGAATTCAATAATATAACCTCTAATCCAAAAGTTATAAAGGATGATTTTTTTATTAGGATGAACTAGTATCTATCTCCATCAAAATCTAGTCTTTATTGTCCCAACATTGTTACCTGTCTGCATGTCTCCAGCTAGATTTGACTGCCTATCTGACCAGGTCCTCAGAGACCAATGAGTCTTTGAATATTATTAATACCTTGAGAGGCCCTGAGAACAACATCCAGAAGCCATGCCTTCTCTGCTGTGGCACCTTCTTTGTGGAATGCGCTGGCACAGGAACTACGCCAGGTGCCCCTTCTTCCTTGTCTTTAAAAAAAGCTGAAAAGAAAGCTTTTCAAGGAAACCTTTGGGGAGGTTCTCTTCAGTTAATTAAATATGTGAAGAAGGAAGAAGCACTTTTCTTTCCCGTCCAACACTTTCTTGCTGTCTGTCTTTTTAAGAAAACATTCCTGTTCTTTGTTTTTTTTAAGAATATGTTTTTATGATTGTTGCTTTATTTTCTGTACACCGCCCAGTGCAGTAATTTGCTAGACGGGTGGTATAAAAATTGAATGAATGAAAAAAAGAAATAGATATTTATTCAGTGGCGATGTTTTCTCCAGGATTCCAATAGTGGATGATTTCTCTAGGATTATTTATGAAATCATGACCTGGGCCACCCCCCATATTTTTGAATAATTGAATTCATGATTAAGATATCATAAATTTAATGCTGGCTTGCTTCATTCTAAACTCTCAGTAATTTACCACATGTGTTCAGTGGTATACATTTCTGTCTTTGTTCTTCTTGGTTCTGTCTTTTGTGAAGGATGCTGTCATTGTGGCTATATCTGCTTTCTTTCTGCTGCCTCTCAACTCCTATGCTCTCTGTGTGTCATTTTCTTTCTTCTTCTACCCCTCCCCCAGTGTGCTTGCTCTCCTGTAGCTTTTGATTACATGTACTTGGCCACCGGAGACGGTAGTGTCACAGTCGTTAGAGGAAACTAAAGGAATTGGCTGTGGTTATTACCCCCCTTTTAAAACAAGTGTTGTGCAATCCTGCTGAGTGCCCCTTTGCAGTATTCTCAGTTTGTAGAGAAGGGGTATGATTCACATATGAGAAAAGCAGGAATGTTTGCTCATTTAATCTTGCAGTGATTCACAGCCAGAACATATATCTCTCTCTCTTAGTAGGAATGAGTGGAAAAGGCTATAGGCTCAATCGGTATGCAAGTACCGAGATGTTAGTCTGGTATATGTATGTACAGTGGTACCCCAACTTAAGAGCAGCTCGATTTAAGAGCAATTCGACTTAAGAGCAGAAAAATGTTGGCATTTTAACTGCTGCCTTACAAATTTTAGATGTGGCCTGCTCGACTTATAAATATTTTTTTCATTTTTTAAGATAGGTACTCCGACCTAAGAGGAGTTCGACTTAAGAGCATGCCTTTCTAATGGATTAAATTCGTAAGTCGAGGTACTACTGTATTTATTGCTATAGATATTGTACAAAGCAATAAATGGGCATCAAAGAAATACAGAAAACATTTGAGTGGGAAAGTACAGTAAAAAGCTGTTTAGGAAAAAAAATCTTATCCTTTATTAATGAAAATAGATTTTTCTTTTGTCTTGAGTGAAAAATGACTGGTAGAGAAAGTTGTCTGGGCATTGTTGCTGGTAAGTAAATCCAGCTGCCTTGTTTTATGAGTAAGCTTGTTTTCCCTAAGAAGGTAAAGGGATTGAGAAAAAAGGATGCTGTCTTCCTACACAGCTGTTTCGTATACAGATAATATGAGGCAACTTTCTCTTCTTTTCCTCCTGTCCAGTAAAGGACTAGATTGATTGATTTATTTTACTCCTCTTAACACTTGAGGTAATTGGATGAATGGTTCCACCCCCTCCCGTTTGTTTCCATTATTCTTCTGAAATTAAGAAAGCTGTCCAGAGATGTGGCAAAACCACAGTGGTGGTGAACCTTTGGTACTTCTGATGTTTTGGACCACAACTCCCAGAATTCCAAACCTGTATTGTCAATGACTGGAGTGCCGAAGGTTCGCCACCACAGCACTAGATGGTGCAATATAAGAATGAATGAATGAATGAATGAATGAATGACAATTTGTTCAAGGTTATCTGAGCAACAATTAAGACTTGCTTGTTTCATGCTGCCATTTCAGCACTGTATTCTTTGCCAACTAAGCAGAGGAAAACTGTCATTCTCTATAACAGTGGTCCCCTGCCCTTTTGTGGTTCATATACAGTAACCCCTCTCCTATTGCGGGGGCTAGGGACCCACCCGACCCATGATATGTGAAAATCCGCAATATCCAGAAGCGGGGTGGGGGGGGTTATCAGAGGGGCGTGTGGGCGGGGAGCGATCAGATCGCTCCCTGCCACCACCACCCACACGGCTCCGAGGCCTCCCAGAGGGGCCTGGGGGGCAGCGGAGAGTGATTGGATCACTCCCCGCGGCCCCCATGCAGCTCCGCGGCCTCCCAGAAGGGGTGGGGGCGGCGGAGAGCGATCGGATCGCTCCCCGCCCCCCATGCAGCTCTGCGGCCTCCTAGAAGGGGTGGGGGCGGCGGAGAGTGATCAGATCGCTCCCCGCTCCCCACGCAGCTCTGCGGCCTCCCAGAAGGGGCAGCGGGCGGCGGAGAGTGATCAGATCGCTCCCCGCGGCCCCCCCCGCCCAGGTCCGAGGCCTCCTAGAGGGGCCTGAGAGAGGTGGAGAGCGATTTGATCACTCCCCCCCCCCCGTGCAGCTCCGAGGCCTCCCGGAGGGGGCGGTGGGTGGTGGGGAGCGATGCAATCGCTCCCCCACCCCCGCAGGTACTGCCATCTGACGATATAGTGGGGGCGCAGTACCTGAACTGCGAAATGGCGGGGGGTGACTGTACTGCGGTTCCGCTATATTGCTGGACCACAGTATATGATAAAAGGCCCCCTGGGGTAAAGGGGTTAGGGTTAGGGTTAGGGTCAGGCCTGACTCGACCTGCACCTGCATATTGTAGATTTTCAATTATTGCGGGTTGGCTTAGGTCCCTAACCCCTGCAATAGGTGGGGGGCTACTGTATCATCCCAAAGTGCAGGGCACTTAAAAATGGGCTCAAGCATCATAAAGCCAGATTTCGATTTAATATAAGGAAAAAACCTCTTAACAGTACAACAATGGAACCAATTACTTCTGGACGTGGTGAGCATGCCGGGGGCATTCAAGAGAAAACTGGACAAACATCTGTCTGATCTCCTTTGATTTTTGCAGATTGGGCAGATGGTTGGACTTGATGGTTTATAGGCTTCTTCCAACTCAATTATTCTGTGATTATTATCTGTTCACCATCGCCTACCAATCAAGGAGACAGGAATTTTATATGAAGTCAGCAAACTGATATTTCTACCTGTGGGTAGGTACCCCGTTACATTCTAATGTTTTGATATGACTGATATTCAGGATAATAGGAGTTGTTCTGCAAAACCTCTGGAGGACAGTAGTGTGTCTGACCTTACTTGATTGACAACTTGTATGATTGCCCTTATGCATTTGTGTAGGGCAACAGGATTATGCCCTCCATGTTTATCATTTTTCTTGTTCTTCTAATATACAAAATGCTTTTTTCTCTCAAATTGTTCTCTTAAATCTGATGGAGATCAATATTTTGATCTGAATCAGTATGGAAAGGTCTCATATTTAACACGTGATGCCTTGATAGTCGGAACTAAAAATTAAACTAAAAAGGAAGTGATAATGTCGATGCCTTCTTAGTATATATGATTAGTACATGCTTCCCTTTTGTTAGGCAGTTCAAGAATGTAAAATATTATGAAAAACATAACAGAAGTTCTGGGATTTTGGATGGGTGATCTATATTAGTGACAGAAATGAGACTGAGGGAGAAGCAGCAATTTAATTAAAAATGAAGAGATAAAAATGAATATCAAATTGACTTTTCCAAATTCTTTTGTACTGTATGTTGTAATTATCAATTCAAGATACTAATTTCCATCTTGCATAATAGACTTCTGAATGGGGGGACTTTAAGTAAACTTTGGTATACTGTACTTCCAAATTATGTACAGTATATGCTTATTAGATTTGCCAAAGAATAGAGTCAGGAATGAGAAAGCCCAAGGATGTTTTCAGTTAGGAAACATACTGCACTCTAGGCTTGGGATAATAAATTATAATTCTCCACATCTTCCAAGACATGTTTTTACTTGGTACAAGTTGTGTGGCATATTGGTAAAGATCTGTAGAGTATTTACTGAGAACAGGTTTGGCTGAATTTCAGGTAGGAGTAAATGCCATGGGAATATTGTGTTGCCCTTTGTTTTGCACTGTTCAGCTGGTTTGTCCTGTTTCTGACAGTCAATAAACTTCTGCGTCAGGACATGGCACCATATTATTCTTAGACTACATTGCACCAAAAGTTGAATGTGGCTCATGTGGATGCTAGGCTGAATCTTTTTGATATTATAGTAGGATATGTCATAGACCTTTTAAAAGGGATTTTCTTTAAAACTGGGCACATGGAAATAGAGAGTTCTGCATTCCTACAATAATCATATTTTTGAGCTTCTGATTTTCCTTTTTAGTGAGTTTGTCTTTTAGATCTGGAGGAGATCTCTTTGGAAAGGAGGTGATTGGGGTGGGGGTGGATTCTCGGCTACAGCAAGGGAGAGGAAAGACCTCTTTGGGGACAAGGGAGAAGGTGTTAGCTGGGATGGCGGGGAGAGGCTCCTGGAGGAAGCCTGTTTGCAAACGGCGATGGATTGGGGGGGGGGGGAATCCTGGCTGCTGCAGGGGAAGGGAGAGGCTCCACGCAGGTAACCTCTCTCTAAACGAAAATCCACGATATATCAGGACCGCAGTATATGAACCACAATGTAGCGGGGGACTACTGTATACCATTTCCATATGGATTGCCCAAAATTACACTCATACCTTGGTTTACGAGCATAATTCATTCTGGAAACATGCTTGTAAACCAAAACACTCTTATATCAAAGCAAATTTCATCATAAGAAATAATGGAAACTCAGATGGTTTGTTTTGGGGCCCCATACACCATGTACTATACATACAAAATGCCAAAACTCACAAAAAATTTGGCTAGAAGCCCATGTCCTCACCATGGTTTAGATACCTGGCTGCGGAGTCTGCTTTGTTTGGGACTAACAATGTATTTCACTCTGTGTTTTTAATGTGACAATAATAAAGTGCAATTTGTAGCCCTATACACGCTTGACTAGCTGCCCCATGTTTGAAAAATGAGAAAGGATGTTGGAATACAGTTAAAGAAAAAGAAAAATATAAAGAAAAAACACTATCCTGCACTCCCCTTTGAAAATGTTCCTCACTGGTGCAAGGGAGACTTTTCTTCCTCACTCCCCACTCCGCTTTTGAGGCCTGCCGGAGATGGAATGTCCCAGACAATCACCCAGAATCCAGCATGGGGGGGAGCCACCATTGGCTCACTTGTGATCATGTGATGTGCTCCATTGCTTGTATTGCAATATATTGTTCATTGATAGGGATGGAAATCAAACAAAAAACAAAACACTGATCAGTCGTTCCATTAGCTATTGAAACGAAATGAAATGGGGAAGCAGCATTTTGTCAGTAACAAAATGAAATGGCGTTTTTTTTTATTTAAAATGAACCAATTTGTTTTGTTGTAAAACAACTCTCCTGGGTCCTAGAGACACCAAATTTGTTTGTCACTGTTTCATTTCATATAATTTTTTTATTTAAAAATTCCTTTCCAACAAAATGAAACGAATCATGGGATGACAATGAAATGAAATGAAATGAAACATAATTTTTCCGTTTCATGTCCTTCCCTACTCGTTGATGCAGGCAGAATTTAGAAGAAATATTTGCTCGTCTTGCAAAACCCTCTTAAACCAAGTTACTCTTAAACCAAGGTATTACTGTAATTGAGGGGAAAGCAGAGTACTACTTCTTCCAAATATGAACACTGGCATTGTGAGATGGGAGACAAGACTGAGACACCTCTCACCAAAGCACCTTCTGTTCTGTCAGAGAAAGGAGAGAGATGCAAAGGACCAGAGCTAAGTGAAGCCAGAGATACACTGAAAGGTCTTTTCCCCTGGAGGAGAAACAAAGGAAGGCAAGGAAGGAAGATGAGTATGAGGGTTCCAATAGACTAGTTAGGTGAACAGCTGGAAAAGATGGGAGAAAGAATTAGAAAGGAACCACTAAGGGAGAAAGGAAACGAAATAGAGCTTGCCATGAAAGGTCTGATGACTAGGGAAGGGATTAGTAGAAGCAGCTACAGCTGAAGGTACTTCTTCCTGGGTGGATACGGCTTGAGAACCCATGGACCCAGAAATAGGAATGGTTAACAGTCTCTAGAGAGGAAGCAGAGAGGAGAGAAGCAAATCCCCGAAAGTTCTCTTATTAGGGACAAAAGGAAGCTAGAGAGTGGAGTCGGAAGCTAAGGGAAGAAAAGGCCAAAGTGCAAGATGTATGGAGCTATGTGAGATTGAGTGGGGGAAAAGAGTCCCTGAGACATTGGAGTTCCAGGAACAGAGAGAGTGAATGAAGAAGGAACACCCATTTGCTCACCCACTTACATTTTTTCACACAAATAATCCAGGCAGTAAAGGTTACATTCATGCAATACTGTGCACATTTGCACATTATGATATGCCGTACTTTATGTTAAATAGGTTATTGCTTGAGCCATGAATTTCAAATCATACATCTAAACAAACTGGGTGGTTCTCCCTGGTCCCTAGTTAGGGCAGGGAGCTGTGGAAGCAAACTGGGGCAAGCCACATTTGACGTTCAGGCATTACAGCAAGCTATGGTTGAAGAAGCCAAAAACAAACCATCACTTCAGACCACTGTATCTGTTTGTTTCCTCTCACATCATACATATTCAGCCCTATTAAACTTCTAGTGTATGGAGCATTTCTTAAATATGTCTGGATATTAGTTGAAATATCTTAGTACCAGACAGATAACTGACATAATATTTGACTTTTTTTCATTAGGAGGTCTGGAGAACAGCATTATCTGCACTGACAATGTCTGGGTAGGAGTAATCTTTTTATAGAGCTTCAGCTTAATGACATGCAAGACTGAAACAGTTTGTGTGCCTGATAAGCAGCTCGTACAAATACAGAAAGCAAACATTCTCTGAAGTGACTATATTATATATCAAAAATGTCATGTAATTCTCATATAGCAAAAATATGTATTTATTTACCATATTGAAGTGCTATTGCTGAACATCATTGTATTACAGGTGATTTCACATGTATGATTCTGGCCAATTTTCTTTCTGTGTGGTAAAGTGTGTGTGGGGGGCAAATATATATTAAGAATGAACACTCAATAGCTTAAATTAGCATTGCACATACTGTACTGATAACACGGACTACCTGGAAAGCCAAACTATATACATTATATGGCAGGGACATGCAACAATCTTTTACGTTTTTTTAAGGGACTATGGCTGTGCATTGACAGCCATTATTGCACAATCTTCAAATATCTGATCTTGTGTGATCAGTATATTAGTCTAGCATCCATTGCATAGTAATTCAGTGTATAAAATGAACAGAAAAAGTAAAAAACCAAACTTCTAGGAGGAAGGGAATTATTATCCAATATAATGAAGAATTTTAGAACAAAACTAAACAGAAAGGATAATGGAAACAGGATTCTAAAGAAAAAATGAAGACAAGGTGCAGGAGACAATCAAGCAGGAGCAAGACAATTTTTTGGTGGCTTCAGGGTGGTGCAGTCAATACTAGCCCTTCCTGTGTAGACAATGACTCCAGATCACTGGAATAAGGACAGAAACCCCAGAACATTAAGGAAGGCTCATATTCTGTAGATGGGACCTAGCAGCAACTCCAAGAAGGAGACAGAATAATGTACAACAGAAAAATGGTTATGATTAGGGATTAATCCATTTTCAATGCATTCCTATGGGATATTTGTACAAAGGAAAATTTGCTTAACAGAATTTCATTTGGAATGAATTGATTCCTTTATACAAGGTACCACTGACCTGTGCTTTTCTCAAGTCTAAAGTTTTTCTAAAGTGGCTGTGCATGTCCTCTCCAAAGCTCCAGAGAGACCTATAGTGTGGTCCAATCAGGGCCGGCACGTCCATTAAGGCGAACTAGGCAGTTGCCTAGGGCGCCAAAATGGACAGGGGGCACTGGCCACCGCCGTCCGTCCCCCCTGCCCGCCGCCGCCACCGCCCGCCCCACCGCCCGCCCCTCACCTAGGGCGCAAAAAACCCTAGCGCCGGCCCTGGGTCCAATGAAATAAAACTGAAGAAAAACTGAAGAAAAATGTTGAAAGTTAGAGGATTAAGCAGGTAAGAAAGAAGAGGATTGGTGTTCAAAAGAGCTTATCATTTCATAGAGCGCCTGGTGCCTTCTTTAAAAGAAAGAAATCTCAGTACATTTATTACTGTGCTGTTGTATTTGCTTTTCATATATGTGTACTCTACCGTTCAATTCTTCCAGAATTGGATTTGTTTATTTAAGAGCTAAGAAAGCTCATGCAATTGAGTAAAATATGTATTCCTTTTGGAAGTCAAAGAAATACATTAATATTTCCTCTACTTCTGTATTATTGGTGGGTTTCATAGTAAATCCATTTTCTTAAGTAGAATAGATGGCATGGAAAGCTAATAACTTAGTATAATCAGGTATGGATTAAATTGTTTCATTCAGAATGTCATATAGCAACATTCTTGAGTTAATAAGTCTTCATTCAATATTCTTAGGTTAATAAGTCTTCTATCTTCCATCCAATTATCAGGAAGAGCTCATTATAGCCTCCTTTATTAGGATCCCTGAACAGATGACATACAAATACCATTACACATTGTGAATAAGAAAAGTGATATAATTTCTACATACACCATGCAAGGCTAATTGAGGATTTGTGGGGACATCACAAAGATAATTGTGGTATTTGTATCAGAGGAGATGAAAACTACATTTCCCGTTAATTTAAATCCTAAAATTAATTTTTACAATGAGTTTCATTGCTCCTCCCAGTTTTTTTGATAAGAAATAATGGAATTTTAAGTTATTTCATGCATGTGCATGTGCGCATGTACACACACACACATGCACATGCACACCATTGAAATTATGGGTGTATTTACCTTCTAACATGTTATTTGAAATATCAATATGAATTCTGAAGTAATGAACTCCTATGAATATAAATACATCTTGGTAGAAATCAAGTAAGATTTAACATTAAACATCAGTTCATATGATAAATAAATCATATTTACGAAAATGATTTTCAGAGATGTTTATGTTAGTGTGTTTCAGAAACAACCAAAAGTGAAACTTAGTATTCTGGAACACTTATGCCAAACAAATTTACTGGTATTTTTATGTGAGCTTCTGTGGTTTAAAATCCATTTCTTCAGACACATGGAGTACATTATCTGGACCATAGAGTATATCTTGGGTCCTTATATTATGCTTGATGCACCTGAAGAAGTGAATAAGAGTCCATAAGAATTCAAACTGGAGTAAATATATTAGTCCTGAATCCTACACAATATGTTTTTGTTGCTATTAAATAGTGGTTTTCTGGGAAATAATCTGTGCATATGTTTAAAAGTATGTGTACTAAAAAGTTGTGTGTTTATGTTTTGTTTTCAATAAAAACGGTATACTCCATAAAGAACATCTTGAAGATTGTATTGAATTCATATCGCAGAGTCAGAAAAAACCACTTTTTGAACTACAGATGCTAGCCATAGTGATTGGGGGATAACAAAACAAAAAAACAAAATAAATAGCAAACAAGCAAGCAAACAAACAAAAATAAGGGTTTTCTGGGATTTTTTTCCAGGTAGTCGCTCATGCAGCCATTAACAAGATTTCTATGTGGTGCATTCCTTCAACAACATTTGTGGTGTTAGTCTTTGAACTGCACATTGACATCTATTAATTGGAATGGTTTCTAATAGAGATGGGCACAAACCTTAAAAAAAGCTAATTTGTGATGGTTCCTGGTTAGCCACAAGCCATGAACCACCATGAATCAACCAGAAAAACAAACTGGTTTGGAGTTAATTTTCTGTTTCTGCCTAGTGTGGGGGGTACCTTCTCTTGATGCACTGCCCCATCATGCCACCTCCATCATTGCTCTGTTGTTGTCATGCTCCTGCCGCCACTGCCACAAAACTGTTGCCGCTGCGATTACTCCAGTCATCACCATGGTAGAATTAGCAGCAGCGCTGCTTTTCTTCCAGGAGCCTGGGCGCTATCTCTCTGCAGGTAACCCACCCCCTGCTGATCATCCTGATCAGCTGGGAGGCAGGTGCATGCAGAGAAGGCAATGACTGGCTTCTCTTCCATGAGCCAAGGCATTGCCTCTTCTCACTCTTGGTCTTCAATATTAAATGATCATAAGCCTTCCAGATATAGTACTTTGCAGTCTCAGCTCTCTCAGGTAACAATGCATAGCATTTCAACACTACTATTTCATCTAAAAGATGAAAACTAGCCAGTCTCTGTGCATGTTGCAAATGCAAAAGTGGGAAGAGATTTTGGTGTTTTTGGCTGTTACTTTTGCCAAGAATTGCTGTGAGACAGTAATCCATTCTAGAAGTAATATTGTGTCCAGATCAATTTGTTCATTAATTATATAAAACAATTAAAATTCTCATAAAAAGGAAGAAAAGCCACGTGGTTGTTATACAAAATCCAAAATCCAAATAACATAAGTTAGCTTTCAGCCCCATGTGTGTCTTTTCAGGCTGGGCAGGACAAAGAGGTGGGTGGTGCAGAAATAAACATAACCATTCCCCAAATCATGGCCAGATGTATCTTCCACATTCCTTTATTAAAAGTCAGTTTCAAAATAGGTGTTCGGTTATAGACTCAGGTCAGAGGTGGTAGGTCCACCTCTGATAATGTGAATTAGAATGTGTCCCCTTATCCTAAGGGCTGCCAGTCACTCAGCATGCTTCCATTCCCATCTCCATCATCCTGTATAGAAGATTGCGGTTTCTTTTTTTGGCTGGAGATAAAGGTTCACCAAAATTTGTAAACTCCATGTCAGTTATTAGAATAAAATTTAGTCTACACACTAGGTGAGGCAATTGCAGCCACAGTTGAGCAATGTTAAATATCAATGTTTGACAGTAAATGCTGCTCTAATTGACTATTCAGGGTGTCTTCCATTGTCCAATAAAGAAGAAGTAAACCACATGGTTCTTTTGCACTGTTCAAAGGAAAGGATGGGTGATATTCTCTTCTTGTTTCATTTGTAAACCACCGGGAAAATCGGTGCGGTATATAAACTTTAAAATAAACATATAAATAAATAACATCTGTAAACAATCAAAGTGTGCTGCTTATATATCACCCCATATGGCTTAAAGCACTCTCTGGGGTGTTTACAATTTAATTATGCAGGCTATCCATTAGCTAGATTTCAACTCTCTGTAGGTCTTCATCAGGCTGGGCATCTGGGCAGAGCTGTGGTTTAGGAAAAAAATAAGATAAAAGTACTCAAATAACTACCAGACATACTTTCCAGAACTTGAAGAGGCAGAGAGAAAACAGAGTCCCTATAGAACCAGAAGCCATTCTATATTAAATTGTCATGAATATTTCACCATCTGTTGACAATTCTATAGACATCGAGCAACACTTTTGGCGTGTTCAAGAATGTTTTCAGAATGTTACCCTTTCTGTGGGGTTAGGATACATTTGTTTGTTTAAAAATAACTTTTAAAAATAATCATGTGTTGCACTGAAGTAAATTATTATTACAGCTAGCAAATAGCTTGGTAATCACTAGTTCACATCATCTGTTACCTAAAAGGTAACTAGTTATTGACAACTGTGTTATTTTAACTAGCTATTTCTGAGTCCTGGTTTCATATGATTTATTTTCAAAAGGCCTTTCAGAAGAATAATATATTATGAGGAATTACATTATTTATTTTACAATGTCTTCATCCCCACATATAATTGATTTATTGGGCATATATTTGTGGATCAATATATGTATGAAACAATTTTGTGTGAAGCGATGACATCTGATGTCTCCAAGATGGCGGCGCAAGCACTTGCAGCGGCTTGGCACTCCAGAGATCAGTATCTTTTAATTAATGTTTTATTTGTGTATGTTTTACTACGGACTCTGCACATTCAGGCGCAAGTAATTTACAGTCAACAAGAGCTTTTAACTATCGGCAGAGAAGGCTGCAGCCAGGAGGTTACAACTTACAACATTCCAGCGGAGCTTATCAGAGGGCCTGCATATCCTTGGTCTACTCCCCCTGCTTTCCCTGCCAGAAAGAAAAGGAAACGAAGAAAACGCAAGCAGAAGCGGGGCTGCAGAGCCGGACTTCGAGTGAGGCTAAGTAAAAATCCTTACAAGCCTGCATTGCCAAGTCTTTTTGTTTCAAATGTGAGATCTCTTCCCAATAAGATTGAGGAGTTGGAACTTACTATCTCTCTGCAGAAAAATATCCGGGATTGCTGTGCTATGGTCCTTTTGGAGACGTGGCTGGGTCCTGCCTTTCCACAGGAGCTTCTACATCTACAGGGACGCTCAGCATTTAGAGCAGATAGAACTATTGAATCCGGGAAGAGCAGAGGTGGTGGGATTTGTGTTTACATAAATAACAACTGGAGCACAGATGTTAAAATAATGGATATTCATTGTTCTCCTGACTTGGAGTATCTAGTAGTGAAATGCCGCCCCTTTTATTTGCCACGTGAGTTTAATGTTGTTATAATAACTGCAGTATATATACCTCCTGATGCAAACACTACTACAGCTATGGGCCACCTGCTAACTGCTATTAGCAAACAACAGCAGGCTTACCCAGACGGAGCTCTGGTGGTTGCAGGTGATTTTAATCAAGCAAATTTAAAGACTGTTCTCCCTAAGTTCTATCAGTATGTTGACTGTCCCACCAGAGGGAAAAATACCTTGGACCAAGTATATAGTAACATCATGCATGGATACAAGACTAAGCCTTTGCCCAATATAGGACAGTCAGATCATATATCTCTGTTCATGATTCCATCATACAGACCTCTCGTCAAGAGAATCAGACCATCAACCAGAGAAATACGAGTGTGGCCAGCAGGTGCATCTGAGCAACTTCAAGACTGCTTTAGGAGCACTGAATGGGCACTGTTTGAGGAGAACAATGTTGATACATATACCTCGACAGTATTGTTTTATATCAAAAGCTGCATTGATGTCGTCACTACCATCAGACGAGTACAGGTGTTTCCTAACAACAAGCCCTGGCTAAACAGAGATGTGCGCCTTCTGTTAAAGGCCAGAAATGCTGCTTTTCACTCTGGTGATGCACTACAGTACAGAGAGGCCAGAGCTAAATTGAAAAAGGGCATCAGGGATGCCAAAGCTATGTACTGTCGGAGGATTGAACATCATTTTGAGAGCTCTGATCCTCGTCGGGTATGGCAAGGTCTGCAACAAATCACGGGGCAGAATATTAAAAATAATCTGTCTAGCAGCAGTGAGTCTTTGGCTGATCAGCTGAATCAGTTCTTCAGCCGTTTTGAGGTGGAAACTGGACCCACTATGACCACAGCATCGACCATCAATAGCACACCAATAGAATCTACTACTGATAGACAACCACTTCTACTGCAGATTTCTGATGTGCAACGCGCTTTCCAGAATATTAATGCTAGGAAGGCAGCTGGACCGGATGGAATCATGGGACGGGTTGTTAGGGACTGTGCTGCAGAATTAGCTGGAGTATTTACAGACATTTTTAATCTATCTTTGTTGCAGTGCTCTGTCCCTACTTGCCTGAAGACATCTATTATAGTGCCAGTCCCTAAGCAGTCAGTAGTGGCATCTCTCAATGACTACAGACCAATAGCTTTAACATCTGTTATTATGAAGTGTTTTGAGAGATTGGTGCTAGATTATATTAAGGCTAGACTTCCATCTACTCTGGACCCGTTTCAGTTTGCATACAGGAGTAACAGATCCACTGATGATGCTATATCCATTGTTGTCCATACTGTATTGAGCCATTTAGAACAACAGGGAACATATGCAAGGCTGTTATTTGTGGATTATAGCTCTGCTTTTAATACAATTCTACCTAATAGGTTGTTTTTCAAAATGGCCAAATTGGGTATAGATCAGAAGATTTGTTTGTGGGTAAGGAATTTTCTGACTGATAGGCCACAGTCAGTAAGGATGGGATCCCACCATTCTTCTACTCTTGTATTAAGTACAGGAGCTCCTCAGGGTTGTGTGCTAAGCCCCTTCCTCTACTCCTTGTACACACATGATTGCACCCCACTGTATAACTCCAACACAATCATCAAATTTGCAGATGATACAACAGTGGTGGGGCTCATTAGTAAGAACGATGAGTCTGCTTATAGGAAAGAAGTACAAGGGTTGACTCAGTGGTGTAAAGAAAACAATCTTGTACTTAACACCAAAAAAACTAAAGAACTTATAATTGATTTCAGGAGGAAGAAAGATGTACATTTACCATTGTACATAAATGGTGAGGAGGTGGAGAGGGTTGGTAGCTTTAAATATCTGGGCACTTACATCTCAGAGGACCTCTCATGGACTGTAAACACCAATATGGTTGTGAAGAAGGCACAGAAGAGGCTGTATTTCCTGAGAATGCTCAGGAAGATGAACTTATCTCAGCATCTACTTCTGTCTTACTATCACAGCACCATTGAGAGTGTCCTAACTTATGGTATGCTATCATGGTATGGGAGCAGCTCTGTAGCGGACAAAAAAGCTCTACAGAGAATAATTAAAATTGCCCAGAATGTTACTGGGCTCCAGCTACGAACCCTGGATGACATCTTCACATCTCGCTGTTTGAGGAAGTCACACAACATTCTGAGGGACTCTAGTCATCCTGCTCACAATTTCTTTGAACTGTTGCCTTCTGGCAGAAGATATAGAACAATTAAAACTCGGACCACACGTCTTCTGAACAGTTTTTATCCCAGAGCTATAATTGCACTTAATAATGAACTCAAGAACCACCAGTAGTGAGCACTTGGACAGGATTACCTAGCCTGTTGTGTAGATGTTTGTGTTTTTAAGGGGGGGGTTGGTGGGTGGGGGAATGTTCAGGGATTTTATGTGTGTGTGTTGAAGGGTTTTTTATTTTTATTTTTTTAATGTGTGTGAGAGTGTTTGGAGATTTGTGTGTGTGCGTGTTGAATCTGGTCTCTGGGTGTCTGAATTTCGTTGTATGTGTATACTGTGTATATACACACAATGACAATAAATTATTATTATTATTATTATTATTATTATTATTATTATTATTATTAT
>JAHTLZ010000237.1:53236203-53256435 GCA_023846285.1 Phrynocephalus versicolor
TATTATTATTATTATTATTATTATTATTATTATTATTATTATTATTAGTGATCTAAATATGGTATCGCACCATTTATCAACAAGATGTATGAAACCCAACTGCAATGGTGTGGACACATCTTGCATGCCATTGAGGAAGCTCTGGCCAAAAAGAGTCTGACCCTGGAGGTCAGGGGATCCTGACTGAGAGGGGCAACCAAAACAGCACTGCCTGAACATCCTTCCCCTGGGTTCACCCAGACTAAGCCCGTGACCGTGCAAAGTGGAGGACAAAAACCAGTATAGCAGACCCTTCCACCAAGCGGGGAAGACACTAAGAAGAAGAAGAGTACAGTATTTGAGGATCAACTGCTTTGTCTTTTAAACAGTGTTGAACAATATGGAGATATGGTCTGGATATAATCTCAGAATGCTTTATGAAATGTTCATACAATTATTTGGGAAAAGATCATATAATTAGATATTACATAAAATATGTATAATGCAAATGTTCTGTATGTCAACAGAACTATGTTATCAGCATTTATTTAGTATTTAACCATTTCATTTCTATGAAATATTGTAGAATTTTGTAGAATTTTGTAGAATTTTTAAATAGTTGCTGAACAGTAGGTCATTTTGTACTCCCGTTCCGACATCAAAAAGATGATGGTTGCATTTCTTTATTCTGTTTTTCTCTTTGAATTGTACTGAGGAAGATCCATGGAAATAAAGGAAGTAACTGCTGTTTAATGCTTTATTCATGCACTTTGACAAGTAGTCATTGGCTGGAAAGACTGGGCATGTAGTTCATAGATTCTGTATTGAAACCCTATGGTTTCCTATGGGGAAATGAAACAAAACTGAACAAAACAAATTTCTGTTTTGTTTTGTTTTGTTTCTCTTCCAGAGTGGGGTTCGTTATTCGTTTTGTTAGGGAACGAAATGAATAAGGAATAATGAAACAAATTAAAAATTCATTTCGTACCCATCTCTAATAGCCAGCCTCCATGGACTAGATTTCAATTGTTCCCGAAACTCATATTTATTAGGGTACACAATCAGATTCAGCATTTTGTACCTCTTGCCCCCAAAGTCCACAAGGGGCTGAGTTGCATCACTAACTCCCTACTTCTCACTGTCCTTAGCTGGGCCCTGATTCCTTTCAATAGTACACCAGAGTCTCAGAAGTCTAAGGCTCGGCAGCACCAAATCTAGCCAGCTAATGCTTTTTAGGGAGAGCCCATCATGCCAGGCCAATGGAGACAAGAGAGTCCTAGCAGTTTAACATGATCACAAAGTATCTGCTGCAACACTGGATCTGTTGCAGGATGATGGGACAGAGGGAAGCTCACTGAGAAGCTGGGTGCAAAAGGCTGCAGGATGATGGTACCAACGGAAGCTCACTGTGAAACTAAGACGAAAACTTACATTCTCTGGCAGCTGCAACCACGAAATCAATCAGAGAGAGGAGGTAACCAAGTTCGTATTAGCACCTGTGCTCATGAATGAGTCATGAACCTGTGGTTTCTCTCCCAATGTGCCCGATGGGACATGGGAAACCACGGGGTTTTGGCCTCCAGCACCGATCAGCTGGCGTGTGGGCTGGGGAGGCCCCCCAAAAAAGTTTAAAACTCCTGCCATTCCCCCTTTTCAACTCGCCTCTCCACTTCCTGAAAAATGTCATCCTGTAATGTTTGACTCCTTCCTGACTTCAATTTCCAGTCCAAAAATGTATTGGCAATCTTATCCAGGAATCAGGTTTTTTTTTTTTGCAAAGTTTATGAATTAACAAAATATCAACATATGTTTACTTCTGGTAGGATTACTTAATGAGTCTGATTGGCAAAACTCCTATGAGAAATCAGCAGTTCTGAATACCTTTCTGTTACTAACTCTTCTCTGGCAGGTTGAAAGGCCCATAACATGAAGAAAAAATATTTTGTTTCATGTTGCTGTATAATGGCATAGAATGATGAATCAGTTGCTATGGCACCATCTATAAGTTACACATGAGCACCGTCACTGTAGTACAGTGGACCCTTGTATAACAAACGGTTTGTATGACCTAAAATTTGTAAAACATAAAAAATTCCGGAGATAGGGGAAATTTGCTTAACATAATCGCCTATGGGGCGAATCTGTACAACATAAAAACGGGATCACACTGTTTTCAATGCATTCCTATGGGAAATTTGTACAAAGGAAAATTTGCTTAACATAATTTCATTTGGAATGAATTAATTCCTTTATACAAGGTACCACTGTAATGTAATTTCATACCTGTTAGAAGTTGTTTGTGTGTTCCTTCCCTAGCCACTACCGCAGAACAAGGCTGGCACCCAAAGTGAAAGATGTTGTCACAGGTTCATGTTAATTCATTGGGTTCCCTCTTTTTGTCTTGTTTCCTTTCCTCTAATGTTCAGTATAGTAATTATACTATACTGGAATATATAGTAAAGTGTAATTGGATAGATAGGGATTTTGTCAAGTTTATATTAGCACTTGTGTTCATGAATTAATCTGATAATTTCTATAATGCAACTGGAAATATTCGTTCTTGTTAGAAGATAATGGTCTTGTTCCCTTTTCAGCTATACATAGTGGCATTTTTTTTACTTAAAATATCATTAGCTGGTGCTTTCTTGTAAAATGACATGTATAAAGCTGCTGCCATTGTCTTCCTTTGTAAAATTTATGCCAGTGGTACATGCTCCTCTGTCCTATTTTTGTATCTCATAAACTATGCATGTTTTCCTGCAGTGAATTATGAAACAAGAAAGTTGAACCAGACTGCTGAGGGGGATGCATCATGTTAGGTACTGGAAAAACGGCCCCTTTCCTTATACGTATAATGTTAGATGAAGTTTTAATGTATTCTCATGGACATGTCTTGTGTATTGCATGTATCATTTTCTGCTAATACTGTATCTGCTATGACATTTTAGGTTGGATTAGAGAAAACAATTGACCTGAATAAACTTAAAGCCTTTGGCCAGGGAGCAAACCATTGACATTTTACCATTCCTAAATTGTTGGTGATATTTGGTATGCATTTTGCTTTCAGTGCTACCATACTGCAGATGCTTCACAGGACAATAAATGTCATGCAGATTCTAATTAGTAAATGCTATAAACAATATATGATTTATGGATATACATCTAGAATGCTAATTGCTACAGAGGTACTTGATTTTAATTTGTCCTACATCCACCTAGTGATGATAAGCATTTTCCCCTGGTAGGAAAATGGTTTCACAATCCTTTTTTTGCCGGGGGGGGGGGTCAAGCAATGACAGCTTTTCTGTAATCTGTCTAACATGGAATTATATGATTTAAAATTACCTCAATTATTCTCAAATAATATGAACAAATCTGTATTGTCTTGAAGCTTATGTACAGTATTTCACAAATAAAAATTGATCGTCAAGATGGCAACCCTTCTCAGTTTTTTCTAGCTATCAGGCATGCAGTAGTCATTTACTACTTGTTTCTTCTCAGGGCACTTGCAGACATTGTTGCTTGTCCTTGGCCACCAAGGCTAGCTATCCTCCTGAGAGGCACAGAGATTAATCAAATTCCCTACCCTGGTTCTGCAACCAAATGTTACATTCCTTAAATCTGTGTTCTGCAAATATGTACATGGAAATGCAATAAAGTAATAAATGGGAAGCATGGTCAGAGATATTTTATTAATTTGCTGTATTTTGAATATTTTTGCCCCACCTTTCTCCTTGGAAAAGTACCCAAGGCAGTTTCGCTATAAAAGACACCTTGTGCAAATGTGGAAATGAACAAACCATTTCACACATGTTACAGTGCATACAATGTCCTTTCACATGCACAAAGGAAGATCTTATGTTGGCAAGAGAGTATGCAGTTGATGTGGCCCAGTACTGAGTGAATGTCATCTAGTGTTTTTAAAAAAAAACATTTTATATACCTTTTCATACATAATAATTTTAAAATTGATTTCTATTCTGCTTAGTAGTACTGTGTATGTTTGTCTGTCAATATAATTTGTTGGTGTTTTTCACACAAGAAAAGAAAAGAATGGAATGTAAAGGTGAGCTGTAACTTGATTGTAAATAGAATCTTGAGTGATACTGAATTTAAATAGTTAGGGAAGTTCCAGATTTACATAATGTGCACAATATTTTTGTGGTTTGCAGCTTATTTTAAGAACTTATCTTGTACAAAATAAAATTGTGGTTATTTTTGTCTTTTTCATTAGAACTACAACACTCATTAGTTTATATAGTGAGTGTGCATATGGGTGGGAGGACAGGGAAGGAATTTTACACAGTCCAGAGAGTGATTAGGGTGAGAATAAATAAGTTTCCCATTTTCTAGACTTTTTAAAAATTAACATATTAAGTGAACTGGTAGAGTATTTCTCAGTGGAAATTCCATAAGAATTCCACTGTATTTTTGGGGGGTGGGGGGTGGGGGGTTAGCAGTAAGATAAGCAATGTGGTTAGAGCCTGAGTATAAATTTCTAATACTTGGCAAAGTATTCTTGTACTTCCTGGAATTCCCTATTAGAGTTACAGACTCCTCCCCTTCTCCAGTGGGGCCAATGGATTGACAACTGACCATGTTTTTTTTATATTTTGCTGTAACATGGTTTGTGGAAAAACACTGTGAGGGTTTTTAATTGTTTTTTAAATTGCATATTAATGGGATAATATATACCCAAATAACGCAATGGATTTATTGAGAATTTTCTTGTCCTCATTTTTAACTTTTTTCCAAAAAGAAGAATTTATATGGCAAGTACCTGAAATTCAGATGACAGTGTCATGGAATAAAGTACATTTGTATGTCTAGTTCTGTGTGAATTTTGCAACAAAATGTGCCACTAAGGGACAAAATTATCACAATCCAGTTCATGAGAGTTAATCAAGGATAATAAATGAGATTCTAATTACTCAAAACCCCTGAGCATTATGATTCATGATCAGTTACCTTGAGTTTGGATTTATCTGTAGCTATCTGTTTGATAAATGTAACTATCTGTAATATGTTTTGGAAGTTATGTTTAACTGTGTTGTTCACCATGGTTTATCACATGAGACTCCCAACTCCTGGGCCACATATCACTTCCGGTCCACGGCCTGTTCGGAGCTGTCCTCCATGGTGACTCAGCAGACAGTGAGGTTCCCTAAGACTCATGCCTAAGTGGGGTCACACACTCCCCCCCCCGCTCCATGCAAATGTCCATTTGTATAATTAATCTTTGTTTGAATACTTTGTACCTAGAATACAACAACTGCCTTTGTACCTTGCAGAACTTGTATGTTCAGTTAACATCTCTGTGACCAGCGCCAACTCAGGACTGTCACCGTTCAAAACATTTTTTCAGTAGCATGTCTGATACCAGCCATTAACTATACCTGATCCGATAGCTAAAGAGTGGACATGATAATGTTTAATTACATAGGACTATTGGACTGGGAAGAGATTTAAGCTTGAGTTTTTCTTCAGAAACAATAACCAATTAAGATCATTCATGCCCCCAAGTTCCTCATCTTTCTTTCCTAGCTTTAACACTAGTTCAATTCCATATTCCTGCTTTTAATCATAGCCCTTATATTTCATTTTATATTTCTCCCTCAAAAACTCTGAGTTCATCTCTCTTTCATTAGTTCTCCAGCCTCCTCCTCCAGACTCCAGGATAGGCTAACTACATATGCTACCACTGTCACCACGCATTTGAATGTGGCTGATCCTCCAGCTACCCTGTTCACAAGTGTTCTCTTCAAAATCTAAAATCAGTATTTCAGAAGGGAGATACCGTATATAGTTGATGAAGAAGCAGCAGCAGCAGCAGCAGCAGCAGCTTTGAAATCCCATGATTTCTTGAACTACTGTATTTCCATTTGGTTCTCTAGAAACTCTTCCTTTGTGCTGGCATTATATTGAAAAGGGAATTTGCAACTGTCTTATTAATGTACTTTGGCTTAAATAGTAGTTTGTCTCTGATAAATAAACACAATTCTGTATTGAAACACTGTGACAGTTTGACTAATTTCATTTTAGGATTATTTTAAAGTTAGCACAGTTTTTAAAGTAATCCTATAGTGGTCCAATATTCCCACCTATGTTTCAGAATTTTATATTGCAAATAAAATATTATATTTTAAATATACTGCAGCTTGTAAACTGTTTAATTTTTGTAGTTTTGAACCTTTTCTATCCTAAAGGTCTGCATGGAAGTGCTCAAATTCAGCTCTGCAGTAAATGTAGGCCCAGTGTTAAAACACAGACCTGAAATCTTCATTGGTTTTCCCAAATACCTTGAAGACAATTGCTTGACCTGTGAAATGAAGCTATTAAATGAGTAATAATCTCCTGAAAACCAATTACTTGAAAATCACCTGAGAGACTTTGCTCTTTCTAAAAAAGAATATATTCTGTTAACAGTAGTGAAAAACTAGAATGAGCAATTTACCTGAGGAATGATTAAATCTATATTAGATGAGTTACCTGTAATTTTTAGGCAGATTATGAGAATCATAGAATGGCGAAGTAGGGAAAGGCCTACAAGGCCATCAAGTCCAACCCCACCCCCTCAATGCAGGAATATAAATCAAAGGATATCTGACGAGTGGTTGTCCAAATTTCTCTTGAATGCCTCCAGTGTTGGAGCACTCACCACCTCTTGAGGTTACTCTAACAGTTAAGACATTTTCTGGATATTCAGCCGAAAGCTGGGTTCTCTTAACTGGAGCCCATTGCTGTGTGCCCTGCACTCAGGGATGACTGAGACCAGATCCTGCCCCTCCTCTACGTGGTTATCTTTCTGTAATTTGAAAAGTGCTATCCTGTCTCCCTTCAGTCTTCTTTTCTCCAGGCTAAACATGCCCAGTTATTTCAGTCTTTCCTCATAGGGCTTGGTTTCTAGCCCCCTGATCATTCTTGTTGACCTCCTCTGAGCATGTTCCTATTTGTCAGGAAAATCAGACATCTAAATTTCCTTTGTGAGGTTATTGAGAACAAAGAACAAATTATCAGTGTATTCGTTTTGGAAAACAGATATGGTGTTCAAACATTCATGTCAGGACTGTTTTGAGTATAGCATTCCCTTTCATACAGTTGATATCAAACACAAAGCACTACTCAAGCCATCCTGCAGGAACTGGGAGGTTTTGGATCGCTGTTTTTCAAATGGAGTGTGGGTGGACACCAAACACATATGAGTACCACATGTAAATGCAAGACACTGTTTTACCATTTATTAATAATCCCAGTGTGTGCCCAGTGTAGTGTAGTTGATAGAGTGATAGACTAGAAGGCTGGAGAACAAGGTTTTCATTCTCTGCTCACCCATGAAAATTTACTGGAGGAATGGTCGTGGTAACACCACTTCTTAACTACCATATTTACCTTTAAAGCCTTGCCAGGTGACTATAAATTGGTCTGATGAGAAAATAAGACTTAATCAAAAGATTTAAGTTCATATACTGCTTTTTAACTTAGAAATGAGATTTGGAAAGTACATTGAGAAATAATGTACTTTCCAATTCTTGTCATAATAACAATAGGAAAGCTTGTATATCCACCCCCATACTTGTACTGCTATTTCCAAAACCGTCTTTATGTGCATTGCAGATTATTATCAATAGCAGTTTACATTTTAATTGTTCTTCCACAATTCTAAGACATTTGCCTACAATCTTATTTTTCGGATCTATTCCTTCATTTCTTATTTTTATCCATATAGATGTCTAAAAACACGAGTGGAATGTTCAGTATCTGTTTTTTGATCCAAGATGTTTGGTCAGTCCTTGGAGCCGAGCTGCAAAGCAAGAGGAAATTGGAGAAAGTGGTGGAAAATCTCTTTACGTTTGTACTGGGAAAGAAAGCTGCTTGTACTACTGCTGGAACTTTATCACCTAATAGTAATGCTCCTTAGCAATCATTTATCTTATAGAATGTACTAAACCTGTGGTTCTCAACCTGGGGGTGGGACCCCTTTGGGGGTCGAACAACCATTTCACAGTGGTCGCCATGAGCCAGTGAAGAAAAAGGCACATACAGCTTGGGTCTGGAGGGGGAGGAAGGGTGGGGGGGGGAAAGAGTGAGTTACAGCTTGATAGGTTGGAAGGGATGTCAGTCAATGGCCCCAGAGGCTGCGATTGGCTGAGGGTGCCTGTAGAGGGAAGTTCTCTATGGCACCTGCAGCATTGGCCTGCCAAAGGGGGCTTGTGGCCTCTTCCAAGCAAGAGGTCACATGAGGAACTGTATTAAAGGGTTGCGGCATTAGGAAGGTCAAGAACTACTGTACTAAACTAAACTAGTTGCTTAAATGAGTGAAACTTGTATCTTTGATAATACTATGAAATATAAAGGTAGAAGAGTGTTATTAATTTCTGACTAACAATGGGACAGCTCTTAGATGCACATAGAAGACTTGTCTATCAAAGGCTGCATGCTTACCTGAGAGAAAGGTGTGCCCCACTGAACTCAGTGTGTTTTACTTTTGTATGGGCATGCATGGGATTATTTTGTAAAAAGGTAAACATTATAAAGGATATTTAATTTGCTTAGTAGAAACTATCAGATTGTTTCTATTTCTTTAGTAATTTTGCATTTATTCTAACTTTATGAGTAGTTTTACCATGATCACTGTGTATTGTACTTAGTTTTTAGGGCAGTGCCATGGTGAAAGAGAAAAGAGTGTGCTGATTTAAGCCGTTGACATGAACGACTGAACATGACTGGAGCTAGGGGAAAGGGCTAGGAGTAGTAAAAAACATGCCCTTGCCTCAATATTGGTTAGGCTCAGCTATCACAACATGGCAGGACAGCCCCTTAAGAAATCTGCCGCTCCCGAGAACTTTCTGCATCTACTGCATAAGAGCAACACAAGGGCTTTTTTACTGTGTTTTCTTGATTATTTACAAAATATTGCAACACAAAACCAATGGGATTTTATATTTTGAAGTCAAATATAGATGCAGAACAGGCATAAAAGAACAGACTTATTCATCAATGATACATAAACAATCAGTTCAGTGGTGCTGCTTACTGGTATTGGATGTTCATTCAAACAAGAGGACAAGATCTCTATCCTATGTGTATTTTACAAAACTATGTTGTGAATGAAAGGGGGCAGGGAGGCACTTTTGGGGCCTCCGACGGGCCAGGGAATGCCATTGGAGGCCTGTTTGGGGCAGTGCCAGGCCTGGGGTAAGTACAGAAGGCCTGAAACAGGCTTTTCCAGCTTACCCCAGGGTGGCATTTTTTCATATGAGCGAGTGTGCCGCCGCCGCGAAGCTTGGGGGAGTGATTGGGCATTCCTCCTCCTCCGCTGCTGGTTGGCTGGGTGGCGAGCGGGCAGGGTGCCGCCGTGGAGCTTGACGGGAGGGAGCTTGGAGGGTGCGGGGAGCGAGTGGGCGCGCCGCCACTGTGGAGCTTGGTGGGGCAGCGAGTGGGCATTCCTCCTCCTCCGCTGTTGGGGGGTGGGGGGCAAGCGGGTGCGCTGCTGCCACGGAGCTTGGTGGGGGGATGTGTGGGTAGGCCACCACCACAGAGTTTGGTATGAGGAAGCAGCACTCCTCCTTCTCCTCTGCCACCACCAGCACCGTGAAGCCACTTCCTCCGCTGCCACCGGTGCCTCTCCTGTGGGCGTGCACATGAGCGGGCTGTTCCAGACCGCATGGCTGCTTCCTTCGCTGCCACCGGCACCTCTTCTGTGGCCGGCCAGGCTGGTCTGGACTGTGCAGCTGCTTCCCCTGCTGCCACCAGCGCTTTTCCTTTGGGCGGGCAGGTGGGCGGGCTGCTCTGGGCCATCCGGCAGATTTCTTCACTGGCAACATCCCCGCTGTTGCTGGCGGGCAGGCAGACTCTCCCTGGCCACGTGGCTGCTGCTTCTGCCATTGCCACCACTGCTACTTTCTCCACCACCATCAATGTCCCAGGTGAGCTCTGCTTGGGTCCTGGACCACCGCCATCTCTGCCCCCCACTGCCACTCGCCATCCATGGAAAACTGAATCTGTGGATGGCAAATCAGCGGATATGGGGGTGCTACAGTATTCTACTGTTATTAAGAAACATTTCTCAAATAATATACTGTGTTTCCAAGTCTGCAGTATGTAACACTATTCTATTTCTGTTCATCAGAATGAACATCTGTACCAATTGCTATAGTTAAATTAAATCCATAGTTAAACAAAAGGTGCACATCATTTTGTACTGAAATCAATGTCAAACCCACCATTGAGTTGAATGTTGCTGGATCATACCCAAGGTAGCTTGTCTGATATAGCTGATGGTTTCATAGGGTAAATTGCAATTATGTTTAGCATAGCTTTGTGGCATTTAAACAAAGGTGACTGGAGTCATCCACCTTATTTCACACTACAATGCTCTCCGTTTTAAAAAAAGGCTCAGCACAGATGTTCCCTTCAAAGGCAAAAAAGCTGTTTGTAACTATAATTACAGTATTACTTTTTAAAAAATTGAGCTGACTTGGTTAAAATGGCTCTGATGTGGTTAAAACATATGTTGTTCAGAAACTCTGTTTAATTCACTAAGCCCATTCTTGTCTGGTGCAAATTCCTGAGGTTTTGGAATTGAACAAATGACTTGTGCCTTTTGGAGCAATATGTTTAACATTAACATTCTGTCTCTAGAAAGACAATAAGGAGAGCTAGGCAACCCCACCCTCTTTAAGCTCCTTGGTTTATAATACCTTTCACATGACACATCTCAGCACTATAAAGCTGGCAAATTTTCAAATTATCAATGCAAAGCAATAGTGTCATTCTGGAAGTGCATCAGACTTCTTTCTCCTCTGATGGAAAGGGAGTTCCATTGGGAAGGTCCTACCTCCATGGCGGCAGAATTCTGGCGGCTTCCAGTAATGCTCTACAGTAATTTCATAGCAACCAAAGATACACGAAGCCAGAAACCTATATCAATTACAAAATATCAGTTTTGTAATTTCTAGTCCAGTGGAGGCAGCATGGAGGGAGGGGAAAGGTGGTGCTAAGATCCTCCTTTGTTCAAGACACCATTGAGAGCTGCATAGAGAGAGAAAATAGCACTAAAATAAGTGTAATAGAATTGCCAGTTGGTACACAATGGCTTCATTTATCTAACTATATCTCTTCTTTCAAATATATTTACAAGTAACTGAAGATAATTAAATTGAGTGGCTTGGAATCTTTTCAGGCCAACTACAGTGCACACAGGCTGCTTTTTATTAAGCTATCAACCAGAATTTAAATATCTCTTTCCCTGTTGTCTTTTCAACCATGCTTAGAGACACATACATGCACATATGCATGTGTATGTTGTTAGATGTTCGTTGCCCGAGAATGCCTCCCTTCATGTTTTTCTTTGTTTTTAATATACCTTTCCCCTTTTAATTTTGAAAGTGATATTAATAGTATCATTCATTTTAATATCAGAAAAGCTTAGAGCCATCTGTTCCTCTCATGACAGCTGATACATTAACCTTGTGAATTAACTTGTCTGGTTTTCATTACTGTGCTCAGTCTAGAGGGCTGAATAAGTTTCTCGATACTTAGTAAACTATCAGGAGATAATTGTATGACAAAAAAATTTAATGGCACACTTCAGTATATAATTTTGTCACTTTAGTATCATAGAACCATGAAATCACTAAATAGTGAAGTTGGAAGGGGCCTACAAGGCCATCAAGTCCAACCTCCTGCTCTATACAGGAATTCAAATCAAAGGATATCTGCCAGGTGGTTATCCAAAATTGTCTTGAATGCCTCTAGTGTTAAGAGTACTCACCACTAGAGATGGGCTTTTCGTTTCAGAAGTGGTCCGCTTCCAAAATGAAATGTGGGAGCCTAGCTGAAGTTTGGAACCGGAGGAATGAAATCAACCAATCTCTTACTTTGCTTTGGGCTCGTGTTGCAACTCCAACGAGGAAGAAGCCTCTGATGCTTCACCTTTCCTTCTCCCTGGTGTGGCCAGTTAGGAGCTGTGTGGGGAAATGCATCATCCCACCTCCCTGGCTGATTGGAGTCACCTCAGATAGAACCATTTCCTTGGTTCCAGTGGTGGTTGCATACGCTGTCAGAATCCTGGAAATTTGAAAAGCTTCTTCCACATATTTTTATTTGATCATGTGGGTTATTTGGGGCTAAGTTTTCTTCTACGACTCCCATTTTTTGAGCACTCCAGCTCTCTCAATACTCCCTGTTGTGTTTAGTTCCATTTCCTAGCCTTTACCACTAATCATAACTCTGTTAATTTTAAGTGAAAGAATTTAGGATTTTTAAAAGCAGCATAGCACTGTTCTCAAGGAATGTAATCTAGAGAGGTCACTCATGCAGAAGTAGATAAATTACTTTGTGGCTAGAGAATGCAGTTCAGACTACTACTGATTAAAAAACTATATATCTTCAGTTGGATCCAAATGTAGTCAAACTTAGAACAGGCCCGCTGGAATCAATGGAACTTAAGTTAGTCATGAACCATCAATAAACCAGGTCATATGTGGTACAGTTTCCCCATCTTCTGTATTTTGGAGGTGGTTCATATGGTCTTCATAATGGCACATCTGTGCATACTCTACAAGTCCTTCATTTTTGCTTTGATATCCAAGAATACTTGAGCTCTGATTACATGGAAAAAGAAATACTGTGCAGGGTATTTTATATTCCAAGTCAGTATTAATTTTATTGTTGTTGTTGAAGAATGTAATTCCCTTCATGCCTCCGTGGAGCTCCTACAGTAGTGTTTCCACTTCACTTATCTTTTAAAGAATTTTGAGAGGGAATTTTTACTTTACCCTTTTATTCTTTTTGGCTTGCCTACAAGACTCTGTTCCATTCTGTCTACTCAGATCATTGTAAAATGCCACAACCATCTCTTAATAGGTCCACTGCATGGGAGGGGGGAGGAGGGAGCTTCAATAGTAGAAAAAATGTTTCAAAACCATTTGATTTTAGTCAGGAATATTATTCTAAGATATGTATATGAGTTTTTCAGAATTAGAAGATGAATAGGTCAGAAGTGTCATTTTCAAGGAAGGTAAGATCAATTCCTACAAAACTATTTCTTCTTCTTCTCCTCCTCCTCCTCCTGCTCCCCCCGCCCACAGGTGCAGGGTCCACTTTTCAGATTGTGAAACACCACTTACTTCAGGGCGCAGGTTGACCATTCGCATGCCCTTACTGGCAGTGTCCTGCCATCTCAGTTTTGGCTGCTCACGTAGCCACCAGCCATTGCTTCCCAATTGGTTCACAATTTGGGCAATGGTGGAAGGTGGAAGGAACTGTTTCTGGTCCTAATGAAAGAGCCAGCCCACCTATGATTGTATCCGCTCTTAAAGGAGTAGGTATCAGGTTTGAATGTAGATAGATTGATGGGATTAGAAACTAAAATTGAGGGCAGGAATGAGCTATGTCAGTGGTGGCGAAGCTTCGGCACTCCAGATGTTTTGGAGCACAACTCCCACAGTCCTTTGCCACTGGCACAACTCCCACAGTACTTTGCCATTGGCAATACAGGCTTGGAATTCTGGGAGTTGTGGTCCAAACATCTGGAGTGCCAAAGGTTTGACATCACTGAGCTATGATCAGGCCCCATGCAGTCCCCTGGAGGTCGAAGAGAGCCCCATTGATTGTGGGGCTTGTAATCCACCCACTTTGTTCTTGAAAAGCTGGCTTTGGATTTTGTCACATTTGCCATACATTTTTAAACTTTTTATTTCTCTCTGTTTATGTGTGAAACTATTTTAGTGTAGATGTGTTAAAATTGATGGCAGGTGGAATTACGATTTAACTTGACATGTTGACATCAATCACACAAACAATTCCTCTTGTAACATTTCTTTTGGAAGCTCACAACTTTATCTGACAATGGAGAAAAATAATGCACAAATATTTGTATGTACAGCATATGTGGTGTTGGCCTCTGGCATGAGGATTTCCCACTTACTGTGCATCCTCTCTGAATCAGCTCTTCTTGTCTTCCCATTTCTATTACTGGACGCTGTTTTATCCAAAGCAAAAAAACTCAATTATGAATATTCACATGACACACAGAGACATACACAAAAGTGTATATGGTATGCTGGCCTCTGTCAGTTCCTGTTTCTTTGTTTGTCTCATGCACATGAAGTATGCTTTTATGTTTCAAGCTGGGTGGAGTAGCACTGAATTTCCTTAAGGAAGTAGCCAGATAAGTCCAGTTCTTTTGTTCTGAATGTTTTCTCTTTTTCTTTGTGTAGTTATACAAGCAAAACATTGTTTGGTGTCCACTTTCCTGGTATGAAGTTAAGAAAACAAGAAAGCTGGCAGAGGGCTAGGAAGAAAATTATACTTGAAGGGCAGTGCAAAAATGTTAAGCAGTGTTTTAAATAGGAAGGGAAGCACGTTTTCATGGCATTTTCTAAAAAGCACATGGACACTTTTAAAAACATGATTAGAGGGTTTGTTTTTTTTTTGTCAGAAGGCACTGCAATCACCAATGGACACAAAATAATAGTCTCTAACATTTGATTCAAAGCTTGCTTCTCACGAAAGGAGTGGTATGTATATATGAATGGCTTGCTTTTGATGTTTTGTAGCTGAATTGTTTTTATGATTTTTAATAGATAGCTTTTGGGCAATGCCTCAAACAGTGAGTGATAATTTCTTGGATATGTATAATGATAGTATATTTATATGCTAAAAAAATGTGAAATGGATCAAAACAGTATGGTTTCTCTCAATATATGCAGTGCATTTCAAAACAGTATTTTTTGTTTTGCTTCACCTTTTAAAATTGCCTTATAGTTCCTTTTCATTCTCATTTCTTATTCTGCTCATTCAATCTTTTTAATCACAAGAGTGATTTTTCATTTCACGTCTCACACTTCTCCACTCACTGACCTGTGCTTCTACAGTTCTGTCTCATCCAATCCAGCCCTATCAATCTATTTTTTTCCTTCTCCTTGTTCTCCCTGCCTTTTACTTAGGGCCAATCTCTCATTTATCTCTTGCCTTTGTCCTTTTTCATCATGTTGGACTTGCATTTGGATTGTGAGCTTATGAGCAAGGATTTATTTATTGTATAAAAGACAAATAAGTAAATTGTTACTTGCCTTTGGATGTGTGGCATTTTTATATATTAAAAAGTGTTCCCTCAGGACCTTTCTCAGCCTGAAGCCATCCACCTGATTTTGGCTGCAGCTCCTTTCAGCCAGCCTGGCTACCTGCTCAGCCAATGGCCCAAGGCTGAGTAAAATTGCACTTCAGACTGTCTGGAGGCTGTGGGAGGAGAAGGCTGTTCTGTGGTGGCTAATAAAATAGACATGGAGCAGGGCTAGCAAAAAGGTCCAGTTCTGGCGCAAATCCTCTGTCTGGGACAGTTTACCATGTTCAGGTTTTGTTGGCTTAGAAAAGTTATTAGACATGGGTGGAAATATGACAGCCTTGTATAAAGTTACACATTGTGCAGAGAAAGGTTTTGAGGAGATGGTTCCTCCCTCTCTTGCAATAATAGAGCCTCAGTTATCCATGGAAGCTGAATTCAGGATATATTTATGTAAGTACTGCTATAGCAATGCACAGCTAAACTGTGGAATTTGTTGTTCTACCATCTTGATGGCCACAAGCTTAATTGGCTTTAGAAGAATACTAACGGAATTCATGTGTGTGTGTGGGGGGGTATACCTTAAATCACTTACATTCAAGGGAAATATGCCTCTGAATACCAGTTGCCTGGGCACATGAGGGAAGTTTATCGTATATACTTGAATATAAGCAGAGTTTTTCCAGCTGGAAAAAACGCCCTCGGCTTATACTGTATTCAGGTGAATATGGTAGCTGCTTTGGGGGAGGCAATGAAGGGCAAGTCCTGTCCGTTCCGCTACCTCCCGAGTGCTCGACCGGCTTGTCAAAGGCTCTGGATCTAAGGGTCCGATGTGGCCACCAGGAACTGAGCAGTGGTGTGCTTATCTTATAGTGCAGCTCCTGTCTGGTATTGAGGTTCAGCACCTGAGACACATTCTCCCAGTTGGGCCAAGGCAGCAAGAGGTTGCCAGCAAGGATGCTGGGGCCGGGGTCACTGCTGGCTCTGGCACTGGGGGAGTAGCTGAGGTGGCCCTGGGGCTCCCTATGGGGGCTGGCGGGACAGGCGCACAAGGTGAGCCAGGTGCACTCAGGCAGTCCTGGGGCACTGAGGTGTAATCAGCTGTGAGGTGGGCGCACTTGATGGCGCTTGTGGCATGCTCAGCCCTGAGGCCATTGGGCAAGAGCAGGCATTTGGCTGGGGGGCTCTTCCTCCAGTGGTGACAGTAGCAGCAGTGGTGCAGATTCCTGGCGGGTGCAGGAGTATTGGGGGGGGGGGGCTGCAGGTCTCCAGCTGGCAGCTCATGGAAGCTAGAGGGTGGTGGCGGCTGGACGACAGAGGGAGGTACAACCCCTGGCTCTGTGGATGCGGCAGTGCTTGCTCCACCAGCAGCGAGGTGGTGCCTGCTCTGCCACCACTCTGGGTACCCTCCTCCTCCTCCTGATGTGTTGCTGCTGTCCGCAGGCTTAGCAGGCACCACCAGCACAGCCAGGAGAGGGCTAGACTGTACGGTCCAGGCAGTCGGGCGTGCCTTCCTTTCACGCTTAGCACAGGCCTGTATATGCCAGGAAGGGCTGTAGGGGCTAGCGTACCAGCGATCGAGGCCTGGCCCCACAAGCCCGGACCGCCCCCACCCACCCATGCGAGGCTTGGGTTGATACTCCCACGCAGGCTCTGGGTGGACTGGGCAACGGGTGCCTGCTATCCCAGGGCGCGCACATGGACCCCTGTGCCAGGAGGGCCCTCACCCAGCACAGGCGGGCCTGCCATACCCTAGGCTGGCTTAGGACCTCAGTGGCGAAGGTGAGCAATCAAATGAAGTCAGTAATCCAATAAAGATGAGATCAGAAATCAACGTCTGTAAGAATCACCTTGTAAAGAGTATGTTTATTTTTATAAAACCAAAATCTTCACATACAAAAATAAATGAACAGATTGTCAAGGAAAAGAAATAATTATGCAAAATAATTTGAACTTAAAATAAGTGATACATCATATTAGATAAAGCTTCAGTGGTATTACTACCCACACAAAAATTCCTGTACAAAAAAAGCTTGGGGAAAGCGGTGGAGGGAAATATTGACTCAGCTTATACTCGAGTCAATCAATTTTCAGACTTTTTGAGGCAAACTAGTGGCCTCGGCTTATACTCGGGTCGGCTTATACTCGAGTATATATGGTATCACCAGATAGTTTGCCATTGTGAGAACACAGTGCTGAACTTGTAGGTTTTTTGGTGTGATCTTAGGAGTTGATCTTATGTTCTTATGAGTTCTCAGAACTAAAATAAATGAGCTACAAACATGTTCTTGGGCAGAATGTGTGCTTTGCTTTGAAAAATGGAAGTGTCAGTGATAGAAGTGTAGCCTCTGTGTACTCCAAACAGATTGTGCCAGAGTGTGCCTTCTCATTTTCTGTCACATAAGTGAGTGACTGCTGCTCACTTCTGTACTAAGAATTAAAGGGTTTATTTGGGAATGGTTTATGAAGAGGTACAAAACTTGTCTTCCATTCCAATGTTGGATGGCCTCTATTCGATAGGATCCGTGGGGGTGCAGTACCTCTCTGTGTGTTTCAGAGTGAGGTGTATTGTCATACCTTTTATCTTGCAGTCTACACCTTCCTCTATATATTCCATGGACTATAGCAAAGCAATAGATTACTTTGCTATTGATTCATATTAGGCAAGTGAAGGATTTGTTTCCTCACCACAATAGCTGTATATTTTGGGGCACAATAACCAAATGAGCTGTGACAGAGCTAATCTTTAACATCTCACATAGTTTTGAGGGTCTTTGGAAAATAATGCTCATAATATGGCTTTCATTTTGCAAGTTCTTCAGATTACAGATGTTGGATATAACTGTAGGTGTATTTACAATTGAATAGTTTGACATAGTTGCAGCTGATTTCTTCACACAAAGTGGAATGAAGCCCTTTAGAATTGTTGCTTAATTTGGCTTGGTCCCAAGTGTGCCATCAGGAATGAATAAATTCCATCAGGAATGAATAAATTCTTCTCCTGAGTTAGACTCCCTCTGAGAATCACTCAGGGTGCTCTGCTTTTGTTCTAATGGTATTTGTGAAGTTATGTGTTTAGTGCTGAGGTAAAAATGTTTGCCAAATTATGTAGCCCTATGGCATAACTGCATTCTTAAACATTTTTGGGGCACAGAGGTAAAATCTGTTCTGTATGCTTCAAGACAGGTAGGAGCACAGTGCCCAGTATTTAATAGGTCCTGTGATTCAGTTAGGTGAGAATGAAGTTTCAAACCTTTTCTCATTCCACAAGGCAGCTATCTTAGTGTCCTTTATCTCACAGGATTGTTCTGAGCATGGATGAGACAACTATGAAAAATTCTGTAAGAACAACTGGGATTGAGGAGAGAATGGATTTTGATTGTAAAATTAGCATTTACCCTTTTATGGAAACAGTATGTGAATGACTTCATAGTCAGCATCACTGCCAACCAATGATTTGGGCAGCCAGGAAAAGTCAGCTCACACGTCATCCTGACTCCTTATTAGGAAGTTTAAGCAGAACCATATGGATTCCTCCTCCTTATGCTACTAAAACTAAAATAGCATATAAAAAATTAAAGGGGCAATAAGAGAGAGAATGGTTTCTCCAGGGCAGTAGCACTTTATGAAGACAAAAATAAAAAGCTCCCTTGTATTAACAAATCCATTGCTACAGACTTAATAGTCAACCTTACTATACCATTAGGTTACCCTAATCATAATAGTGGACTATAACTACAGTATTATACTTTATATGTAGTTTTAACTTGGCTCTTGATAAAAGGCTAAACGTTCAACCAGAGTAACATACTAAAGTAACATCTGTGTTTTCCTTGCCAGATAGCCTGTTTCCCTGAAAATAAGACATCCCCTGAAAATAAGACCTACTTACAGTTTTGCTTCTCGTTGAAATATAAGGCATCCCCCAAAAAATAAGGCCTCCCCGATAATAAGATAACAACAAATGTGTACCATATTCTTCTTCATGCTCAGCTGGTATGCTCATTGCAAACCCCCCTGTATATGAGAACTCCTATAAGTGATTCGAATCATCCAGCTGATAAACCTTTGATGTTAACCAGTTGTCAAAATTGGCTCCCATCATGTTGTCCTTGAGCAGAGCGGCTCTGAGAATGTTGTGTCCTTAGACATTAATGACACTGACAGCATAAGTGCATAATTTAGCTTTTTATAAAAGAAAGGGAGCTGGTATTAAGAGGAAAAATCCAGTCTTAAGGCTATAGTAGTTAGCAGGTAAATATAATGTAGAATGCAGTGGACCAGAGTAGTGTCACGGAGAAAAGTATGCAGTGATATAATTAGTAGTGAATGTTCTGCAAACTAAACCACAGTGTAAGTTGTGGACTTGCTAAAGCAATTATTTGACAAAGTTTGGTTTTGGTGGCACAAAATTGGCCACACACAAGGGAATGGCTGCATTCTACCCTGAGAAAACATAGAAAGCATCTTGTTCTCCAGACAATGTTAATTTTTAAAAAAAGCTCAATTGAAGGCTTGTGGGTTGCATTATGTACAAACTATGACCCATTTGCAGATCTCTACAGAAAACAGCATGCTTACAATTATGCCTGAATGAAAACAAGGCTTCTGGATGCCTTAGAATTTTATGTGCTAACTAAATTATGAATGAAGCGTTTTGTGTTGCTTAAAGAGTAAAATAAGTTTAAGTTGGAAGTTAAAGGAAACACTGTATCCATTCATCCCCATCCCACCCCCAAACAAGAAAGAACATGTGATCTGTAATAAATGCACATGGGTGTCAGACACTATACACTAACAGCTACCTAGTGTACAGAGAATGGCAGGCTGATTTGCACATCAAAGTATGCTTTTTATGTTGGACTGAATGACTGAAAATGTAGCACATGGGCAGAGCAATGGGCGCAGACGCCACATGTGTTTGTGCATGTAAATGCATCTTTCAGGGGCTCATCCTTACTGTGTTTTTTTTCCTTTGTTGTACAGGCTAGTGTTAGTGTAGCAGTTTGCCTCTTTGTACTCTAAATGCCTTTCAGAGTTTATCATTTGTTGTTTGATGCTTTTATAATTTGTAGTCCTTTTTGTTGCTTTCCTCCCAGAGTGATCTCCAGATAAGATGGGCAGCATATAAATTGAAAGTATCTATCTATCTATCTATCTATCTATCTATCTATCTATCTATCTAT
>JAHTLZ010000237.1:53259738-53287762 GCA_023846285.1 Phrynocephalus versicolor
CACACACACACACACACACACACACACACACACACACACACACACACCCCACGCTAGGTTTGGGGAGACAGAAGAAGATAGAGGTGTTTGTGGTAATTTTGTGGGGGATTGTTTCCAGGCTGCACCATGGATACTGAAATCTATGGATAAGAGCAAACAGTCTTACCTGAGTGTGACAGTGGCGACAGCGGTGGTGGGAAGCTGGGGATGAAAGCTTTCACCCCGGACACTTCACCACTCCGTGCTGCTGAGCAGCGTGGTGGACCGGGGGGTGCAAAGGTGCACTGTTGCACCGTCCATCACCTGGGAGGCTTGAATGGCTGGGTACACCCCTGGCGATTCAAGCTTCCCAGGCGGCGGACCAGGCAATGTGGCAGCACACCTTCATGACATGCTGTTCGCCATGCTACCCAGCGGCAGGGAGTGGTGGTGCCAGGGGCAAAAGGGCTGGGTGTGCAGCACAGCTTTCACCCCCAGCACACACACACCACTGATTGCTAACTTTGAATAACTGAATCTGCGGATGGTGATTCAGTGGATGGGGGGGTGCTACTTTATACCCAATCTGATTACATTCTAAGTCCTATTGATTTGAGGACAAGTAGAAGTCACCTGGATTACAGCTAAAATTGCAGATATATACATTCATTCTGTAATGCCAGTGGTCAAAAATACTGAACATAGTGTAGATTAAAACTGACTCCTGCAACCTCTTGTGCTCATGCTTTAAAATGAGCAACCAAATACTTTTGAGATGCAGTCTGATTCCACAACACAGTGTTCCAAAATGATGCCCCTGGATGTTTTGACTGCCTGCTGAATAATTCACTGTGTTGAAAGTACTCTTCATAAGTATATTCTTTCAGAGGAGTAACGTAGGCAAAAGTGTACAGAAACTATTACTACATATGCTAAATTGAGCAAGAGATTGCTTTTATATAGGATCTTCCTTCTGGATGTCTTCTCCCCAGTTGGTTTTTTAATGCTTCTATTAAAATGTTTGTTGTGATCCAATTTATAAATTATTTATGAAATGGTTTTTGCATATTTTAAGCTGATTGATTTTGTTTTTAATAATAAATTACTGCTTAAAAATTTAATATTACAGGGACTTTTGTGCAGCATGTGACTTTGTTAGCAATGCTACATATAAGTTCCTAGGATTTAGGGGAGTGGTGATTTGATAAGTTATTTGAAGGATATTACATTAACACATTCAATTAGGAAATTGTTTTTGTATTGGTTGGCTAGTGGGGGTGTGGGAGAGAGAAAATATTGTAAAGTACAGTGGTACCTCGTATAAAGGAATTAATTCGTTCCAAATGAAATTATGTTAAGCATTTTTTCCTTTATACAAATTCCCATAGGAATGCATTGAAAATGGAGTGATCCCATTTTTATGTTGTACGGATTCTCCCCATAGGCGATTATGTTAAGCAAATTTCCCCTATCTCTGGAATTTTTTATGTAGTATAAATTTTATGTTATACAAGCGCTTTGTTATACAAGGGTCCACTGTATATCTAACTCTTTGGCTCCTATGATTCAACCTGGACTTTTGTATCTTGCAGGCAGGTGGCCTTCCTCTTCCAAGGAAAATAATCTAACAGCCATTGTTAGCAGGATCTGTTAGGACATGAGTCAAATACTGCAGGATTTGCTTCACTTAAAATCAGTGAACTTGAAGTATTTTTAACTCACCCCATGACACAGAGTTTGATTCGAACAGGTTCAGCACTCTTTCCTTCCAAAGTGTTATTTTCCTTTGCTGTTGGGGAGCTTCTACTTTTTCAAGCCAAAACCATTTGTACTGGCTTGTGACACACCATACGGAGAAAGGTTCTGCCCCTGTGGGAATGAAGTAACTGAGACCCTGTCACACACCATACTAGAATGCAGACTCTACAGGTCCAAATGCCTCTATTGCCTCCACCCAGTTACGAGCAAATATACCAGTATGCCCTCCACTGATCTCTTGAAACTCCTGCTGTCAGGAGCAAACCAAACAATTACACAGTCGGTGGCCAAGTTTTTATTTGCGGCTCTGAGAATCCGCAAAAGTTATCACTGGATAGCCATATGATAGGGACTAATCTTATCTGAAATATTTTAACGTTTTATGTATTTTATGTATTTTACATATTTTATATACTGTATTTTATAAGCCTGTTTTTAATTACTCGGGTCAATGACCGTATAATAAAATTTGATTTGATTTGAAAAAGGGATGTGGGGGAGGGGATGGACAGTGGGTAGGTGGTGTTTTGCTGGTTGTAGTTATTGGGATGTAATGTTCAGAACTGTGAAACCCCCCTCATTCTTTCCTATCTTTCAAGTGTCCTGCAAATGTTTTAATTGATTTCTTAAAACTCTTACATGTATGAGCTTAATAGTATATCACCCTATCATCTTATCACTGTATGAGAGCTGGGATGTTGAATCGCCTTCCATATATGAATGATGGACTCCTGAATCAATTTGCAACCCCTGCGTGAGCACTGACTCTGATTTCAGTCATAATGCAGGCTGTGAATGAAAGTGCAGCACATTATGGTCTCACCCTTATCTGAAGCCAACAGTTTTACTAACATCAGGGGCACTTTGTTTGTGTTCTATTCACAGGATGGCTTCCAACCATAGTTGTTTTTTTTTAATTAATACTGCAAACAAGGAAATGGCCATACTAGATATTTCAATATACAGTTATGATGCACTTTCTTTAAACGATAAAAGGGCATAATTTGGTTGCTTTATTGATCCAGACCTAATGGACTAATCTTGCTGATATGCACGATTCAGGTGCCACACAGAGTAGGTTGTACCATCCCGTCTTTTAGTGGAGTACAATACCTGGAAGTTGGACTTGAGTCATCCAGCTGCCTTGCTGTTGCCAGATGAAATAATGTGTGTGCGCTCATTCACACATAACATCTAGGCCTGTAATGGGTCGCAGACAACCTCTTTCCAGATGAGTGTATATTCAGGCATTGGAAATGCACATGTGCATCAAGTAGTTAGATCAAATTAATGAACCTTTAGGAGCTACACCTCAAGATTTCTCTTACAGAGTTAGAGTTTACAGCCCAAGGTTTAGTGGTTAATAGTTCACTATTAAATGTTTCTTCTTTCTATTCAGCTCTGGATTTTTGACCTTTTTGGGCATACTTTCTTTAATGGCCTGAGGGTAAGACCATATCTATATATCAGGCAAAATCCAAAGAAATAAAAGAAAAGAAAAAAGACAAAAACATGTGGCACCTTAATAAGTGGACATGTCCACAAAAAGCTCATAACCTGGAGACAAACCTTCTTGAGTGGAGTATTTTGCTGATGTCAGGTGGTTTTCATACATGGTCCAAGATTAATCAGTATTACACATGAAAACAAAAATAGTGCAATTTTGACTTCAAAAGGAAAGTTGCATTACCTCTTGGGAAAGAAACCCCTTTTTCATTTGTGTGTGAAAAACACAAGGGAGTGGACTGTACCGGGGGAATTAAATACGACCTCAGCAGTAAGGATGGTGATGGCATTAACAAATGCAACCACATCATATTACTGCTTGTACATTACTTTTTTGAGGGTTTTTGCAGAACTTTGGTAGCTAGAGACTATCAACTTTTAAGTTAGAATGATATTGAGGTCTAGTATCTCAAATTAAATTCTACTGTATGTGCTTCTGTGTGCAGGATGTTACTGCTTTTCAGGTTAAGGCAGCGGTTCTCATCCTGTGAGTCATGACCCCTTTGGGGGTTGAACGACCCTTTCACAGGGGTCACCTAAGACCATCAGAAAATACACATTTCCGATGGTTTTAGGAACCGTGCCCCAGCCCCAATCACAGCAGCAGCAGGATCAGGCCCCTGAGGTGCACCCGGAGAAGAAGCCTACCACCACTACATCCCATTGAGGAAGGGTGCGCCCGGGCCCAGAGGCAGCTGCCTGGGAGAACCAGGGCAGGCAGTTGGGGCATTGCCCCTCTGGGCTGGCCAGGGCCCCCCACATGCTGCCCCTACTGTCTGCCTCCGCCACCTTTCTGCCCTTTCTGTCTGCCCCCCCCCTCTCCTCTTCCTCCTTCAGGGAACCTGCACCTTTCCTCCTCCTCCTCAGAATCGCTCGCTGCCATGCGATCCCCAAGTTCTTGCTTGGCACTGCCTTTCTGGCTTGGCCCTGGTCTTCATCCCTTCGTATTAGCTGCCTGCACACAGGTTTTGCCACCTCTCTGCCTGAGCCTTCCACATGGGTGCCACCCCCTGGGCTGGTCACTTTCACTTCAGGAGGCACATGCCCCCATGCAAAGGAAGGAGAAAACCGAGCAAGAAAGAATGCGGGTTTAGCAAATCAGTCCAGGGATCACATTCTCTCTCTCTCTCTCTTTCTCTCTCTCTCTCTCTTTCTCTCTCTCTCTCTCTCACTCACTCTCTCTCACACACACACAGAGTGTGCGGCTCCTTGGGTGCAGACACGCACACGCGAGGACCCTTGCCTTGGGTGCCGTCATGCCTGTCCCACTGTGAGTAGGGAGGAGCCATCGTAGGGAGGGAAGCTCTGGGCTTTCAGAAGGGATTACTCAGGAATAAAGGAGGACCCACCGCTCCCCCAGCAGGCTCAAATACATCTTTGTGGCTGTTTTATCCCTTGCCTTGTTAGTTCCAGGTCTTTCCCCTGCTGGGCCCCAGGCAGCCTGGTTGGAACAGGGGTTACTCGGGAGTAAACAAGGGTGTGGTGCTCTGAAATTTCAGTTCAACTACAGTTATGAGGCAGCAGCGAAAATAATTTTCTGGTTGGGGGGTCACCACAACATAAGGAACTGTATTAAAGGGTCATGACATTAGGAAGGTTGAGAACCACCAAGTTAAGGGATCAAGAATCATGCATAATATGATGTATTTTGAATACAAATTCTCTTGCCTTCATGCAGCAGTTTTAACTAGAGATGAAACAGATGGACATGAATTTCAAAAATGGTGGTTCATGATAGTTCATGGTTAATAATGAACCACAAGAAACCAACTTGAAAACTGAACCACCAATCAGTTCAGGTTTTGTTTTTTACTGAGTGGGGGAATGGCTTGCCCGCTCCTGTTGCACTGCTGTTGCCATCATGCCACTACTGTTGTTGCTGATATGCTGCTGCACTGCCATACCATTACCATTGCCGCTGCAAGCAAGCAGCTTTGCTGCTGGTATAGTACCTAACCCAGTATGGTGTAGTGGATTCCATGCTGAGGTGTTGTGTATAGAGAAGTGGACTACAGGTCAGAAGCGGTCTACCATGGAGACTCATGGGGTGGTGTTGGTAAAACCACAAAATCACCACAACAGAATTTAAAAGTCGGAAGGGACCATATGGATCAATGTCAATTGGCGTACTGAATTCCCAACCACTGGCTTTCCAGCCAGCTACCTAAATCGCTGAGCTATCCAGAAGGATCCAACAGCTGATTTTCCCTTCTTCCAACATAGACGGTTACTTCACGTCCTTCCTTATTCTGAGATGATGTTCGTTTCGTGATAACATTGTTCGCCGTCACATGATCTTGTCCCGGTTCTGTCCCTTTTTCCGTTTACCCACGGGTGTGATTGATGGTATCATGACGACTGTTACTTCACGTCCTTGTTTCATGACAACATCTGTACGTCCCTGCATTTGTCCCCCCCCTTTTTTGGTCCGACCTTCCTTTTTTGATATTTTGATTCTCCGTAACTTTGCCTGTAATGTGTAAAGCAGCAAAGTTTGAGGTTTTATGCCTTCTTCGCTCTTTGCGATGCATTGTTTACACCATTGGAATTGTACTGCCACTAGATGGAGAATGCGTACGTTGCATGACGAGTCTTACTTCACGAGCACTTGTCTCGAAACAGGAACCGAGACAAGAGAATTCCCGAGGTCAGGGAGAGGTATGGCTCATCACGCTTAAATCCCAGTTCAGGGGGTGTGGTTGGGATGAACTCCTGCCATCACGCAATGGACGTGCAGTAACATTTTTTCGTATTGGTCCCAAGCGGGACAGCGAACAGCGATAAGAGGGACGTGAAGTAACCATCAAAGTGAACTGACTATAAGATATTTATATCTATCATGCCCCCCATTATCTGAATGATCAAGCTGTGACAAGTAGATCTTCCTCATAGCATTCTTACAGTTTTGCAGTGCATGATTTTTTAAAAAGTATTTAATATCCATAAATACTTATTTAAAACAAAGGTCATATTGCATAGGAATTACTTGCTCATTCAGTGTTGGATGTCAGGTGTCCTGAAAAAGGAATACAGTAAATCTTTTGGTCTCATTTTTCTGCAACTCATATATTGTGAGGGTATCTATTATAGTGCATACAAACTAGTGCTGCATAGTTGTTACCTTATCTCTACAAGTTGCAAAACATTTTAAAAAATATGTTCCTTTCAAGAAAATTGTCTTTCAAAGTTTTGCAACTTGTAGAGATAAGGTAACACACTTTATTCTGCATTTTATGCCAATGTGTTACATAATATGAATACATTATGTTGCATGCGGAATAAATATTTCCATAATCCACTTTACCACTAGAATGATCCTAGCAGCTAACCAATATTTATCAGAGCCCAGTGTACTCATGCAAGCAAATACTGTTGAAATTATGTGTTTGATGATAGCAGTAAATAATAAAAGTAAATGTAATGTGATGATTAAATGTTGAAGAGAGAATACCCATGTGTACTATTCAGAGCTCCTTGGAGGGAAAGATGAAATAAATATGACCTATATGAATGCTTGTGTAATTAAGTATTCTTTGTAAAATAAATCCCCCCAAGTAAATCCCGAGCATGAATAGACTACTAAATTCTGCTTCACCCTTCAGTTTAATATACAAAGAAGCATGAACGTTTGTCATCCTGAAGCTGCCTAAGTATCTGAGAAGATAATTTTTGCACTGTCCTTCTGGAAATTTAACATGTCAAAGAGGTGTTCTACAACCTCATGTGAAGGTCATCTAAGTATTAAGATGCAGAATAATGTTTAGTTCCGAGGTCACGCTGGAGGCCCTTAATGATGTGTGATTAGTTTAGATAGATACGATGGCATTGGCATCCCCCTGATTGAGAGTAGCAAGACCCATTCATGATGAGCTGGAAGGTGAAATGAAAGCTGAAATAGAGTTGCACTTAGTTGATTAAAAGGCAGAGTAGAAGCTAAGTCCTTGAAGAGAAATGAACACCTGGTGTTCTTTTACTGCTTGAACAAATGTAAAGATTGTTGAGAGCAAGCTGCTGTGTTAACTCCCAGGAGGAGTAAGCAGTTAACTAAGATAAGTGTTACTTTTATCCATATATGGCATATTTTGATGATTAGTTTCATACTTTAGAAGCAACAGCAGCCATTGTTCTGTTCAAAAAATATTTGTTTTATAATTTTACATTTCAAGAGAAACGACTGGAATATAAAATATATTTTAAAACATGGGTCTGATTTGTTTTTCAGTCATCAAAGGTGTATTCTGAACAAAAAGGAAAGAGGCTGGATATCAATAGAGTTCATATGGCTAAGAAGCCCTGTGAAGGAAACAGGAAAAGAGAATTCTTGGCAGTGATTAGAAGTCTGCTGTGTTTTCTGCCATTAGATACAAATTGCAAATGAAGCAGAAACTAATGTGAACAGCAGGCTAGTTTGAATATAACATTGCCATAGGGAGTGCAAGTGACCAGAATGCTGAATTATGAAAAATGGTTTTCTTTTGTTGGATTTGACATGTTTTAAAAGTGTCACATACATGGGAATAAAACTGTAGACGGGGGGTCCTCAAAGTTTTCAAACAGCGGGCTGGTCCACCGCTCCCCAGATACCACTGGGGGCCGAACTACATTCCAAAAAAAAAAAAGGAAAGGAAAAAAAAGAAAAAGAAAGAAAAAGAAAAAGAAAAAGAAAAAGAAAAAGAAAAAAAGGCCAATATGGGGAAAAGGGGGAGGGAGGGCCAAGTGGGCGGAGCCCCCCAAAATTGGGCCATGATCATTTTGTCTCTGGGGCCCCAGCTATGCCTCCTGCTCCGGATCACCGCCCTGAGGTGCCACTGCTGGGATACCTCTGCTGTGCCACTTCCTCCTCCTCTTCCTACAGTGGCAGCAGCTGAAGCGGCTCTCCTTCCTTCCTTCCTTCCTTCCTTCATTGCGTCGGAAAGGAGGCGGCAACCCAGGCAAACTCAGGCCCCTCATTAGCTTCTGGGCAGCCACTGAGGATGAGGAGGAGAGCAAGGCTGGCTCCACTCTACACAGATCCAGCTGTGTGCCCTGGCCATCATGCCCTCGCTGCTCCCCGGAGGGAAAGCTGCCTCCTCTCTTGGCCTGGCCCAGCCCGACTTGGTGCGCTGCAAGTGAGGGAGGGAGCAAGGGCTGGGAAGGAGGTAGGGAAGGCAGGAAGGCCTGCCCAAAGCCACGTGCAGCCTACTCACTGTCCGAGCCCAGCCAGGCTGTGGTGCTCTCTCGGCTCGCCAGCCTGCCGATCACCAACCAGAGATAAATGCAGCACCGCCAGCCTCCCAGGATCCAGGATCGGGCCACCGTTGGCCTTCCCTTCTCTTCTTTCTCCACCACCTCCTCCTCACTGGTCTCTAACCCAGTGGTGGTGGTGGCAGCTTCAGCTTCCGGCCATGGCTGGGCTCCCTCCTCCCCTCCCTCACTCCATGGAGCAAGGGAGCAGCTCAGAGGGGGCTGGGTGGGCGGGAAGTAGCTCCGTTTCCCCCTCGGTCACCCACCATCCATCCCTCCATTGGTCCACTGCCATGGCTCAGAAAGCTGGCTGGCACTTCCTCTGCCTGCCCCCTTCCTTCCTCACAACCACAATAATATAAGCGGTGGCCACACATGGAAAGCAGGCGGGCAGGGTGGAGAAGCAGGGGTGGGGCCTGAGGGCCATGGAGAGAGTGGGAGACCTTGCTGCAGCCCTCCCGTTTTAAATTGCCACACTGAGCTGCAGCTGGCGCCCCGACCATCTGGGCGGTGGCTGGGGGGAGCGGGGGACCTTGCTATGGCCCTCCCACTTTGAATGCCCCAGTAGCCAGCATGTCGATCATCTGGGGGGAGTGGGAGAAGCGACATAGCCCACCACTTTGAACTGCCCAGGCCAGTGATGGCGAACCTATGGCACGGGTGCCAAAGGTGGCACTTGGAGCCCTTTCTGTGGGCACCCGACATTGCCCCTTCATAGCCACCTGCATACAGGTTAAATTACTGTATTGGCGCTTTGCAAAAAAATAATAATAGTGTTTTGAATTGCAGTTTGGGCACTTGGTCTCTAAAAGGTTCGCCATCACTGGCCTAAGCAATAGAAGCAGCTGCGGAGGTTAGCTTGCTTGGGAAGCAGGGGGTAGGTGGGGAGTTGTAATTTGTCTCGGGGGGCGGATTCAGGGCCCTGGGGGGCCACATTCGGTCCCTGGGCCTTAGGTTGAGGACCCCTGCTGTAGATTTACCAGACAGCAAGAGACAAATGATTTGGTCAAAGGTAAGAAATTACCCTATTAGAGAAAGAAGCTTGCCCTATATGTCAAATTAAAAGTTGTAATTCTACAAATATGCTATTCCAAATACTGCAGTCAGAGATACAGATATATACAATCTGTCAAAGCTTTGGAAAAAATTGAAACAAACATCTCTTAAAATCTTTGTGGAGTAGGAATATTGATAATTGCACCTTTGGCAACTAGGCAGTACTTTTAATATACCTTTGAAAGATACATTGAGCTTAAAGATTGCCACCTATTTCTCAGACACTTACTTTTTATATTATTAGTACTTCCATGTGCTCTATGTAAGGCTCCCATTGAAGAGAATTTGGAAACTTCAGCTGGTTCAAAAGGCTGCAGTCAGACTGCTCATGGGGTGTAGTTACAGGGAGCATGTAATTCATTGGCCTTCAGTCTGGTTTTGGGCCCAGTTCAAAATACAGTAGTACCTTAACTTACAACATTAATCCGTTCCGAATGCACATTCAGAAGTCAAATTATTCGTAAATCGAGCAGCAGTTTCCTATAGGAATGCTTTGAAAATCAATCCGTTCTGGAGGTTGGGAAAAAAGGTAGAAAAAGGGAGCAGATTAATTGTTTTTCATTGCATTCCCATGGGAAACCTGTTCCAACCCCCCTCAGTCAAGGGCAGCCAAAGGCTGCTCTCAGCAGCTCCGCCATACAGCTGACTTTGACACGTTGTGCCTGTCAAAATTGGCTCCAGGGGGAGGGGGTTGTGGAGACCATCCTTCAGCTGCCCTTGATTGAGGAAGATCGCCCATTGATCTTTGGGCAGCCCGGGTGCCTTGCAAGGCAAGTGCTTACCTCTGGGTAAGCGCTTACCTCCGCTTACCTCCGCTTACCTCCTGGCTGACCGAAGATCAATCAGTCCAGCCCAGAGATAAGCAAAAGTAAGCATTTACCTGGAGGATGCAGTAGCATCCTTTCAGTTGTATTCCTCCACAGTGGATGTTGACATGCATACTACTCCTGTTACAAAAAGGCATTTTTATTAGTAGCCACTGATACCCTTATTCTTCATGAGACTAAACCATATAAAGCGAGGGTACTATTGGTGAATAGTTTGTCAGTTTCAGAAAGTGGTATTCTGCTTATTCAAGATTCCTTCGGGAGTCCTAGATTCGCAGTGTGGGTTGCTGTTTGATCCAGCTTTACTGTTGCAAGCTCATCAGTAGTTTATAGAGTTCCTACCAGTTTGAGCTGTGTTAGAGGGATCATCTCTAAGAGAGAGATCTGGCCAGAGTTATGCATGCTGTGGTAAATTCTACATTTGATTATTCTGACACTGTCTAGAAACTAGAGGTGATGCAAATACAGTGGCCAGATTATGAGCAGTGACCAGAATCCTGTATGAGTACATGAATGTCAGGGTGATTCCATAAGTTTTTCTCCTCCTCCAACAGACTTTCTGTTGCCTAAGTGATAATCATGAAGTTGGTTGCAAGAGTGGTATAAATTTGAGAAGGAGAGTTTCAGTAGAGGAGAAAGTCCACTGTATTATAGCCTTACTGTTTTTTTACCAGTAAGGTTTTTTTTTACCTTTGTATTTGGGTTAGTGTTTCACTCCTGTGAGAACATTAAAGTATTTAAAATAATTTGAGCACAAAACAGTGTATTTCCATGCTCACGGTAGCTGGCTTAAGGTTGACTCAGCCTTTCAAGGACAGTAAAATGAATATGTTCACCTGGGGGTGGGTGGGTAGGGTAAGAATGCATAGCTTTCATAATTATGTTGCAAACCAACCAGAGAGTGCTTGAAGTGATATATAGGGCCATCTAAGCAGCACACTTTGTGTCCAGTGAAGACTTTTGGAGAGACTTTTCTCCAGATGCCCCAGCCTTTTGATGGGTACTTGATAAACGAAAGAGTGTCTGCATAGCAGCAGCACCAGAACTGGGAATCTTGCTCTATAGGCATGTTTGGCTAGAGCAGTGGTTCTCAACCTGTGGGTCCCAGATGTTCCTGGACTGCAACTCCCAGAACCCTCCACCACTCGCTGTGCTGGAAGGGGTTTCTGGGAGTTGCAGTCCAAGAACATACAGTATTGGGACCCACAGGTTGAGAACCACTGGGCTAGAGCATTGGTTACCTATCTTTTAGGCACTAGGCAAGATCTGTTGTTTTCTCAGGCTCTAACTACCATATGACTATAATAAAAAGATTATCTCCCCTTTTCAACCAGATGGTGATTGTGATGTGTTTATTGTTGTTGTTGTTTTTATCATTGTGACTGCTATTTTCATTATTCCTGTTGTAACAGCAGTGCTCTATGACCCCAGCATTAGAAAAGAAAGATGCTCACTATCCTACAGCTTTGTGGTGTCTGGAGAAACCTTCACTATGCTGGCGTTATTTTTTAAATTCTAAATTCTGAAGCTCTTGGTTAACCAGAAAGCTTTACAAACATGGCCTTACAAATGTCGCTGAGGAGCGAAAAGGGAAGGCACTTTTTGCTTCATCTTGCCTTTGTGATAGGAAAATATCCTTCCCCTATAGTTGAAGAAAGCCAATGCAGCTGCATGCTATACAGTGGAACCCCGACTTATGAGAGTAATCCATTCCGAGCGAAAGCTCGTAAGTCAGTTAGCTCGTATGTCGGGGAGTGGTTTCCCATAGGAATGAGTTGAAAATAAATTAATCCGTTCCAGAGGGACGGATGACAATGCATTCCTATGGGAAATAGCTTTAACAACACCTGCCTTCCCCCCCTCTCACCCCGTGTTGGAGGGAAGACAGTGTGCATTGTTTAAAATGTGCTTGTTCAACGAACCCAAGTGCTTGGGTCAGTGGCATGGGCACATTTTAAACAAACTGCTGCTGCTTCCCCCCAACGAATCCAATGAAGCGCACCATTTTCAAAAGTGCTGTAGCAACCCAGGCAAGCGGAGGCGGCAGATCCGATCTGCCGCTGCCGCTTCCCCGGGCTGCTCTCAAGCGTGGACGAGCCTCCGTTGCACACTCTGGAGCCAGGTGCTAGGGAAACATATGCGTGATCAGTGTGGATTGCCCCTTCCAAGAGGCAGTCTGCGCCACCATGCACACTCTTCCTTAGCACCCGGCTCTAGCGTGTGCAAGGGAGGTTGGGAAGCATGGTGCAGATGTTTTAAAACCTCCCAGACGCAAAGCGCAATGGGAGAACCAGTTTCAAAAAAAATGCAAGTTGGAGGAACCCTATCTTTTGCTCGTAAGCAGCCAGTGGGGGAGGGACCGCGGAAGCGTGCTCATAAGTTGGGATTCTCGGATGTCGGGCACATCATAAGTCGGGGTACTGTACATTTACTATAAAGCAGAATTTTTGATAGAAATTGTTGCTGCAACTAGGTTGACTTTTTTTTTCAGACCTCTGAATTGAGGTTCACAGAAGAGAAAGGCTAATGACGAAAAGCTTTTCAGAAAGAAGTTTTCATGTTTAGTCATCTTGGCTGCCAGTCTAAAGTTCTGGAAGAAACTGGGTACAAAGAAATACAGACGGTTTGATCCTGATTGTTGGCTAGCACTCAGAATTTGCAATATTTAGGACAGTGGGCAAGGAAGGAAAAGTGTGTCATAATTTTTCTTCTGTTCTCTGGTTTCTATTTTGGCCAACAACTTCTAACAGACTGTGAAGGCAGGCATTTTTCAAGTTATTCAGGCAAATATAACCTGCTAACAGATGCCAGCCTGTGTAGAAGATTATTGCCATTTTCTGAAAAGCTACTGGGAATTTTTATTTTGAAGAATGTGTGTATGTTTTTTATCACATTAGTTTTGTATTTGTTTTCCTTATCAGAGATTGTATTATAAGCTTATTTTTATTTACTATTTTAATTTTAAATAAATTACTATGTACCTTGTATCTAAGCCTATAGCTGAACAGTTGTTTTTAAAGCTTTAATCCCATTTTATAAATTCAACAATTTTAAATAATTTGGTTAAGTATCTCAGGCTAATCAGTTGCAAAGAGCTAGAAATTGGAATAGCAGGATCATGTCTTAATTGTTGATCATTATTGTGACACACATCTAAGTTATACTGCTCACTGCATGTAACAGTAGATAAAATATTTCCCTCATCCCACAATTCTGTAAGATATTACTGCTATTGTTAGTATCTGTCCTGATGCATTCTTTGTCATCTCCTGTATGAATGAATCTTATATAAATTGGCTTGTCTGGAAATTTATTTATGAACTCATTTTCAAATAGATTGGTTTCACGTGAATTCCATTATACAATAAATGGATAATAGGAAAGTGGTATCTTCTTATAATATACCCTTTTAGTATAAACTCAATAGGGAAATTGTTCATTGCAGGGAGTAGAGTTCTTGTCTTAGGCCTTCATGTGATAAAATGGGGAAAATGAGGAAAAAAGAATATTAAAATCAGTGTAGTCGCCTTGATTTTAACTGGATAGGAAAAGAGTAAAATCTATGGATGATTTTTTTTTTTTTGGTAACTATCAATCTGGATAAAGTATAATATAAATACTTGCATTCATCTTGTACCATCAGTTAAAGTGGTTGTTATGTGCCATCAAAACACCCCGAACTTATGCCAACCCCATGAATGAATGATCTTCAAAATATCATGTCCTCAACAGGCCTGCATAGCTCTTGCAAAAACCTGTGGCTTTCTTTAGGGAGTAAACCCATTTCATATTGGGTCTCTCTCTTCTCCTGTTGCTTTCAATTTTTCCCAACATTCCTGTTTTTACCAGAGAATTCAGGCCTCTTATGATGTGTCCAAAGTAGAAGAATCTCTGCTTCAGCGTTTTCACCTCTAAGATTGTTTAGGCTTGAGTTGATCTAGGAACCACATGTTTGTCTTTCAGGTAGTCCAGGGTATCTGCAAAGCTATCCTCCAGCACCATGTCTCAGATGAATCATCTTTTCTGTCAGCTTTCCAGCTTTTACACACATACACCACAATTGGAAACGATCTTGGCTTTTGTCTCTAGTCATACCATCCTTAGTTAGATGATCTTTTCTTTTCCCTTCTTTGTCGTCCTTCTGTGTCTTAGGCAGTTACTTCACGTCCTTTCTTGTTCCGCAACTAGTTTTGTACCGTGACAGTGTTTGTCGCGATCTTGTGGTTTTGTCCCTGTTCTGTTTTCTCACTGTCATGATAACTTGTCTTGTGACAACTATTACTTCACGGTCTTTTTCTGTGACAAATTCTGAATTTGTCTTGCTTTCTTAACCCTTTTTAAAAATATCATAAATAAAACTTTTTCGATATTTCAATTTACTGGTCTTCCAGGATTTACACATCAATGCTACAGAATTTTCAGTACTTTCTTTAATAAACATTTGTTCTGCATGGTGTTTCCCATAGGGAAACCAATGTCGAACGCCACTTCAGCCGCTGACCTCTAGGTGGACACTGGTTGTTGCGTGACAGTTGTTACCACATGGTCCCTTGTCTTGGAATAGGAACTGGGAACAAACCGTGACAAGAGAATAACTCAACCCAGTACCAGGTACAGTATTGTCATGCTCTGATCCCGCTCCAGGGGCATGGTCAAGACAAATTTCAGCTGTTGCGCGATGGACGTGAAGTAAGATGTTTTTGTACCAGTCTGAAGCACAACACTTACAGAGACAAAACAGATGTGAAGTAACCGCCTTAGTCTTCTTGGTTTCAGTCTACATTTTGGCTGATGTCTGAACTGAGGTATACAAAATTTTATCCACTTCAGTTTCTTTGTTTTCAAATTTCAATGTTAAAGTTGCACTTGAGATCTGGGCCTTCTTGTATTTTGTGATATGTCCTTAATGGTTAGTGAATGTATCTGATGTGTTTCCATCTCTGATACTATAAAGATCTATGCATGAATATTTGCTCACCTGTGAATTCCGAGCACATTACTATTAAATCACTGAATGCGAATCTAAAAGGTAGCACCATTTGTCATGGTGATTCATTCTGCCGTATTTTTTAGACATCAGTTTGTGCTTTGCACAAAACATTAATGTGCAGCTGTTTGGAGTCCAACACACACACACACTTCTCCAGCCACCTGGTCCAGTTATTGGCACCCTCAAGCCACTGAAGTCCTTGTTCATCGGTAATGCACCAATTAACGCTGGAGCCACCTCAAATTTATTGTACAAGGTTAGAGAATAGAGATGAGCACAGACGGTTAATTTGGTGGTTTGTGCCAGTTCATCCTTCAGACGAACAGGTGTTCATTGCTTCTCAGTCCTGCTTCCTCCATCAGGCACCCACCCAGAGGTAGCAGCCCGCCGCCTACTTCTCCAGGTGTTGCCTCTGAGTGTTTGCCTGCCAGAGGAGGTGAGGCTGGGAAGCACTGAACATCTGTTCATCTGCAGTTAATGTTCATGTCTACCGCAGAAACTGCAGAACTCACACATCATGGATTGCAGAAGTTCTATCTTGTAGCCAATTCCTTTTGTTGTTTCTGTTTAAAGGCTGGAACCCTAAACAACGTACATGTTCATATTCCGTGAATTTAGCACAACTCCCAGTTCTACCATATAAATACCAATCCAGGGATCTGACCTAAGTCCTCGTCTCCAGAATATATAGTCAGAGAATTGTTTTGGGAAATTTGCTACCCAGAAATACGTTGTTTCAGGATCCAGTGGGAAAACACTGGGAAGGAGAAGCTGTAATAAACTACAGATTCCAGCTGTTGGAACTTGACTCTGCATAGTGAACTATTTTGTGTAAACTGGTGATTGTTGCAGCTGTTAGTAAACATAGCTTCTGAGCACACTCAACCCCAGAAATAGATTTCAGACGCGGATATTACAGATATCGTACGGGAAAGTTTGGGATAGTTGAGATCATGCAGGGTCTTATTTTGATGATTAGGTGTTAATTTTTAAGTGTTAATTTAAGTGTTAATTTATGTTAATTAAGTGTTAATTTGAAGATTAAGTGTTAATCTTTCTGATTTTTTATCTGTAAAAGTTTGTGGACTAGAAAAGAATGGCCTTTGAAGCTCTGCAGGATGCACAGTAGTACCTCTTAAAACAAATTTAATTCGTTCTACGGGGTCAATTTGTTTTAAGAAAATTTTATCTTACCAAATGTGGTTTTCCCTTAGGAATGCATTGAAAATGGATTAATCTGTTCCAGAGGCTATGGGCAGCTTCACTTTATGAAAATTTTGTCTTATATACAGTATCACTCTTTAGTTTTGCTTTTTGACTTGTTTTAAGAATTTTAAGGGTTTCATCAGTTGAGACATTGTTTTTTGAGTACAGATATGGCCTTCTTGTATTCTTCCTTGATAATATTTTTAATTTCAATTCAAGATTCTTTTGGTTCACTATTAACTGAAGTTTAACAGTGCAAATCTTTGTTTACATGCTTGTTAAGTTCTTTAGGAATGCTATGCAAAGTATATATTGGCATTATGACTATTGTATTGTTCATCATTTTTACTTTAACTTTTAAAGATTAACTGATACAGTCTGTGCCACAGTCTTCACCTGATCTTCTCTACCTTTTGCTTCCAGTTATATACTATCTTTGTGTGTCAACCATTTGGTAAGGGCCACAACCTCTGAGGTTCCTTGAAACCATTTTTAAATAAACAAATTGTTAATTTCACAGAATTATATGAATTACTCCTTTGCCCTGTTTCTAGGTCCATGGTCAAATTCTCCAAAGATGTTGGATTCTCCTTTATTACATACATTTCCATTCCAGTAATTTACAATCATAACAATAATTCTGTTCTGGTATGTGATCAGGTTTCTCCAAGACGCTTGTATAAAACACTTCAATTTCTTTGTCAGCATCTGAAATAAGTCATCAAGTTGGATGGTGGTTATTTTTGTAGGGTGTTGTTGTTGTTTTTCAAGCTAACAGCACAATCTTCCAACATTATATTTTAGAATCATAGAATAATAGAGTAATAGAAAGGAACTATAAAGCCATTGAGTCCAACCCCCTGCACAATGCAGGAATACAAACCAAAGGTTACCTGCCAGGTGGTTGTCCAGAGTTCTTTTGAATGGCTCCAGCATTGAAGCACTAACTACCTCTCAAGGTACAGTAATTTGTTCCATTGTTGTATTGCTCTGACAGTTAGGAAGTTCTTCCTAATATTCATCCAAAAACTGGCTTCCTGTAACTTGAGTCTATTGTTGTGTGACAGGAACTCAGGGATGATCAAGAGCAGATCCTGCTCCTCCTCTTTCTTTTCAAGTAGTTGAAAAGTGCCATCATTGTGTTACATTTTGGATTGTCACATCATAGAGCTTTTCAGGTATGAGATACTCAGAACTGGTTTACCATTGCTGCCTTCTGTGCAATACTAACAAATGTTAGTTTGAGTGTCACTGCAGATTCCTATAAAAGATTATTCATTAGTGTTGCTTTCTACTGCTGCTGCTGCTGCTTAGTATCTGCCCTTCAAAATTTTATTTGCACCCTCTGGACTGAAACTATAAAATTCTTTTCTGCTGATGTGATTTTTAATTGCTGTAGAATATGGTTGCTTCTAACTTGGTGTATCAGCTTTGATCCTTCTGGCTGGGCTGTCCCTGCCAAGAGTCTAGAGTCTAGACTTATAACACCCCCTCACCTCCTGAAGATATTGATTTTAGCTTTTCTGGCAAACTCAGATCCTCATCAGGAAATTGCATTCTTATGAGAGGGAAGTGTGCTCTCTGATCTGAAATTTCTAATAGATTGGGGTGATTATTTGGTAATGATACAAATAGATTTTTGTGTGTACCCAGTAATCCACATCCAACTAACAATGCTTAGCATAAGCAGAAAGGCACTTTTCGTTAAACAAACTGTGCTTCCTTTTCCTGCTAGTTTTTCTTACCCTTCCTTTATTATAAATTCTGGGGAAGGGAGTTCTGTTTCCGTATCAGTGGCATGTCTCTGTTGGAGCCAGTGCAACAGACTGGATGGACCTCTCTGTTGATAACTTATGGTATGTCCTATGTTTCTTGTCAGGTTAAGCAATTCATTTTAAGACTTCCTATTTCAGTATCACTGCCATTCTTTAGTACTATATATGTCTCAAGGTTGTATAAATTGCCCTGTGTGATTTAATTTCTTCAGTGGTGTCTTTGTTTCTTGCATGCCAAAATAGGTTTTCTATCATTTCACTTCCTATCACAGAATTTAGGGCACCTGGTCTGTGGTTGTGGAAACAGACACAAATATCTGGATAGTCATCTCTCTTTGCTGACAGCATTTTGTTCACACACATGGGAGCAGGCACAACAGTGTGGCAATGTAGGGTATTCATGTTCACAGTTCCAGTATCTGTCAAGATACTCTTTTTCATTTCCCTTCCCACCTGTTTTTCTATTTCTGTAGTTTATCATGCAGTTGATATTCCACTGCCATTGAACACAGCCAGTCCTTATCAGACTGATTTGTGATGTTTTTCTTCTTGTCAGGAATTTTTACTACCTAGTATTGTTGTTTTTCACTCTGGCAGTCCTTGAGGCTACTCCAAAAGTGTTTTGCTCATAGGTGATTCCATTTTATAACATTGATTCTGAATTTCTCAGTGGATTTTGTGACACTCTCTCAGAGACACATGCACAGAAGACGAGTTAATTACTTACTGATTCAACAACATGTCTAAGTAAGATGTTCAGATAGAACTTCAGCTTGTAATTTGTTCTGACCTGAATTTCCACCCACACACTTTCCTTTAAAATTTTCAGCCCTTTTCTTCCTCCTCAGGTGGAATACTCCCTTCCACTGCCTACATTTTCCAATGTCTTGAAGAAGAAATCTCCACTACTGAACTAGTTCTTCCCTCTGCCTATCTCTTATGTTTTCAAAAGTGTTTTCCATAGCTCCTTGATTTTAAATAGGATTGCTCCACCCTCAACCACTTATCGGAGTGTGATGCATGTAAGTTATTTCAAAACCTACACACTTCAGAACTCCCCAGGCATTTGTGCCTCACCTATAAAATCTGCTTGTTGGGAGCAGCTTTCTGCCTAAACTTCAAATAGTCACCTTTGTTGCAAGTAACTCGTTTGCAAAATTCAAAGCACATTTTCAGAAACTTGGCATTGGATTGAACTATGGTTTCAAAATCTGCTTGACTCCTACTGTTTCTGTCCATTCTCAAACACGGGGAAAGGGCCTCAACACACACACACAAGCACACACATATACCAAAAACTGAAGACTTAGTTTATACATCACTGTAAGCCAGGTTGCAGGTTCCAAAGAATCCTGGCTTATCAGGATGAAGCAGCAGTTCTTCTGCACACTGCTCAATCACTCCTGCTTGTCTCCAGACTGAACGGTTTGTTTAGCTGCTCCCAGTTGTAGAAGAAAACAAGCAGGAGCAATTGGGTAGTGTGCTTCTGTACAACTGCATGCTTCTGATAAGCCAGAATTTTCTGGAACCCTGATTGAACATGACATCCCAACTAGCCACAAATCTGCCAAAATACCAATTTTAAAAAAAACAGCTAAAGAACTGTTGATCTGCCTCCACTGTTCCTTAATAGAATTGTCTAAATTTGGCCTGAATGTGGGGTTTAAAATTTGGATATTATATCTCAGATTCCAGTTTGGGGACATGGCTCGTTTTATTGACACCTAGGTTTTAAAAGACTGCAATACCATTTTATTGATCCAGTTTGAGAGTGCATAAGCACTCTTATATCTGAATAATATACTGACTTTTTTCTGTTTCACAAGACTGTGATATATTGGCAATTAGAAGCTACAAATGTGAATTTGGTGGACACATCTTAGAGTTTATCTGTGCAGCCCTTTTGACAGGTGTCATGGACCTATAACACTGGCCAGAATCCTATAACATATATACTCTTATGTAAGTCAAAAAGCAAATCTGGATGGGTCATAGCAACCATCATTTTCCCATGACCATCCTTTTCAGATGCCTCCGGGATTTTGAGGGCTTTTATAGGCTTTTTGTCCTGCTCTGTAGTTCCTAACCAATGAGGGTAACCAGATGCAGAGTAGCTGTGCAGGCAGTGAAGAGGTTTTTCACTACAGTATATCTGTGGAATTTATGAAAAAGCATGCCAGGCCCTCAGCAGCCATTATGCTTCAGGCTTTCACCATCCCCACTCTCCTAGTTTCTGGTTTTGTAGGCAATGTTGAGGCTAAGCACTGAGTTTCTTTTCTTTGTCACAGCTCTTTATTGGGCAGTTTAGAAGCATGACGATATGAGAGGATAGGGCCCAGAAGGTGCTTGACCTTTCATGGTGTGGAGGGCACTGTCTACTCTACAGTGGCACCTATTGCCACAGAATTGCAAACACTCACTTGGTGAGTGTTCTGGTCACCTTGGTTTATCATGAGTCAGCATGAGGGTTGGCGGATGCAGATCTGTCCTGCCCTCTGTGCTTGTGCCACGGCTATTGGCAACGGTAAGCAATACAGTTGTGGCTTATCCCCCCCCCATTGATGTTGTGTGTATGTATGTGTGTGTTTCATGACACCATCCCTTGCAGTTATCTGGCTTTGACAACAAAATCAGCTTTCCTTAACCCAGTGCCCTTCCAGCGTTTGGGACTACAGCTTAGAAAACTGATGACCATTGCCAAGCTGTTGGTCCTTGGGGCAGTCACAGACCAAAACATCTGGAGGATGCCATTGTAAGAAAGGCTAATTTCACTAGTTGTCCCCATATATGTGTTTACTGTATGACTAGGGCAAATATGTATTTAATATTCAAGTAAACATCTGCATGTTTGGTTTGGTTTTGGGTGGAAATGACATTCTATAGACACTCTGACTGGGAGAATTATGGATTTCAGTCCACATCTGGAGAGCACTATGTTGTCTGACAAAGAGATCCAAATACCATCTTCTTAAGAGTTTTCACTATTTCCACCCTAAAGTGCAAGGAAATATTTTACTGACATTACTTCATTAACTTGATCCACCCTCTGCACATGTGGACATTCTATGGAAACTATTTTTCTTCTCGTGGAATGGCTGATTTTCTTCTTAAAGAGAGTTACCGGTAATTTAGTTTCCTGTACAGTTCTGCTCTGAGATCTCACATTCCATTGTCTCCATCCTCCTCAGCCCCTCCTATTTGTCTGTAAGGCACAGAGGCTTCATCTTAAGCTAGAATGAGTTTTGGAACTGTGGTCTTTCTGTCAATTTCCACTTCACTTGGAAAGACCTTTTGGAAAATAGAAAAACTGATTCCAGATGACTTCTGAAAGGCCACAATATATGTGGTCCCTTGTGCAATTCTATTTAAGACATTTGTGCCCAAGCTTCAGGAGAATGGTGAATAATTTAATTTGATGGTTTTCCAAGCTGCTTCATATAAAAACCACCGAATGTGCATGCCAACAGAACAGATCTCATTTGCAGAATGGCCACCTTGAGGCCAGAAGAGTAAAAAATACATCTTAAAGACAAGCATGTCAATTTTAATGCTCCATTCAGCTATTTTGGTAGCTGCTTTTAATTCACCACTGTGCTTTTTTTTTTACATTTTATGGGATATCTTGCTCCGTATCACAAGTGTATTGCATCTGACTGGCTTACCTTTTGGTAGAAAAGGTAATCTTTTAATCACACACACACACACACACACACACACACGGTTTAGAATACCTTGGTTTAAGTGTTTTGCAAAACAAGCAAACATTCCTTCTAAATTTTGCCTTTATCAACAAGCAATGTCTTGCAATACAAGCACTGGAGCAGGTCATATGATCACAAGTGAGCCAATGGTGGCTCCCCCCCCCACCGCTAGATTGTGGGTAACTCTCTGGAACCTTCCGTCTCCTGCAGCCTCCAAACCAGAGGGGGGAAAGAGGAATGTAGGTCTCCCTTGCACCAGCTAAAAATGTTTTCAAAATGCAGTGCAGGTTAAGGTTTTATTTTTCTTTATATTTTTCTTCAATTTGTTTTCAACATCCTTTCCTGTTTTTCAAACCATTTCTAGACATGGGGCAGCAATTGTGTGTGTGTGTGTGTGTGTGTGTGTGTGTGTGTGTCATTACAGTTGTGGCCAACTCTTTGTGACTCCATGTCCAGGAATAATGGAGTGGCTTGCCAGTGTCTGTATAGGGATACAAATACACTTAATTACTGTCACATTAATAACACAGAGTAAAATCCAGTTCCAAGCAGAACAGATTCCACAGCCAGATACGTAAACCATGATGTAGATGTGGACTTCTAGCCAACTTTCTTTGTGAATTTTGGCATTGTTTGTGTATACTATGTGGTCTATGGGACCCCAGAACAAATAATCTGATTTTCCATTATTTCTTATGGTGAAATTTGCTTTAATATAAGAGTGTTGTGGTTTACAAGCATGTTTCCAGAACAAATTACGCTAGCTTTGCCTTGCTATATGCTGAAGAGACCTGCTTCAGGTGGCACATAGTGCCCACATTGACCTGAATTGAGAAGCCACATCTGACTTACTGTTTTTGAAAGTGGTAGCTTGTTAGTTTATGCAAGCATATGAGACAAAAAAAATCATGAATGAATGAATGTATGAATGAATGTATGAATGATGTGGCACCTTAATATTATATTTCTATATTTTAATGTGAGCTTTTGTGGATCTTATGTCACGGTATAAAAAGTATAAACAGAAAAACTGCTGTGATATTCAAAGACTATTATACATCTGTAATCTCAGCAATCTGAGTTTTTTACAGGTTGAAACTGTAACTAATAACTCTTGCATTATGAGGCATTTAAACAAGTGGCATATATGTTGCCCTACTGTCACTGTAGAGTTATTTATTCTATAGTCCCCCACAAATTCAGCACACTGGCTGGGTCAGATAGTAACTGAAGTCCATCCATACTTGGAGATCAAGGTACTACTTCCAGAACAGCAAGCCATGCTTGCCTCCAGGATTCAGTAAACTGTCCTGGGCTCAAGTAGGGTAATAATAACACCCTTCCCTACAGTTTTTGGTTTTTCTTTCCTAACTACCATCTAGTTGTCCTTGGTTCCTATCAAGCATTGAGCATACTGCATTGGCTGCCCATGGCTCTCTGGATAAGGTTCAAGGTCCTGGTTTTGGTTTTGGTTTACAAAACCCTCCACAGCTTGGGTCTTGAATACCTGTCGGAGCATATCTCCAAAGGTCTACTGAGGCCAGGCCCACTAGAATGTCGCAGGTGCGCTCACTCAGAGTGGCCACACCCAGGGAGGTGCAGAAGTTGCTCACGCGCAACTGCGCCTTCTCAGTGGTGGGCCCCTTGTTGTGGAACCATCTTCCGAGTGAGCTGCGCCTTGCACAGTCCCTGGCCGCCTTCAAAAAAGTGCTTAAAACCATGCTTTTTAGGGAGGCATTTGGCGACCTTTTAACTTAATTTAATTTATTCACTGGGGTTTTTTTCCGCCCTCTTGACGCCTCTTGCTGAGGGTTCCCCCCCCCTATTGTCTTGGCTCTATTTCATTTTTTTGTACTGTTTGGTTTTTTAACTCTGTTCTAAACTGCCCAGAGTTCTGCTGGAAGATGGACGGCATAGAAATAAAATAAAATAAAATAAAATAAATAATTTGCCACACATGTCCCGGGAAATCAACAAATGCCCGATATATCATATCCTGGTATTTTATCAGGGATTGGACCTGCCAAGGGTGCGCCTGCAGTAATACCAACATGTATATTGAATAGGCCAGTAACCAATTCACCCATGAACGCTGAGGCTTCTTGCGCAATCTGCGCTCTTTGTCCTTGGGGTCTTCCCTTTCCAGCTTCTTTGTGTCCAATTCTCTATTTAACAGGCTAAATATATCTATGTAGTCCCCTGCCAATTTTTTCCTAAATCAATTGTGCCAGGTGGTCCCCCAATGGGGAGGCATAATGAACATATGGGAGTGCCGTACAGGGAACTCAGATATATACCGGGTTGGCTCCCCAAGCCCCAGTGTACATCTGTCCTGTTCCCGCTCCAGAGTATGCCGTTGGCTGTATCTGTCCCTGCCAAGGGGGAACCATGCCCATGCCCGCGCCCCCTACCTGTGCTTGGGGCAACTACCATGCTAGCCCTGCGGTCACCCCTGTACTCGGTGCTGCCTGTTGGCACGATAACCCCCCATTGTAGTGTTTGTGGTGGCACTTACCTGTTGGGCCTGGGCTGCAGTGCCAACCTGTGACATGCCTGCTGGCACTGCCCCTTGTAGAGCCGGGGCCATCGCGGGGCCTTGTCCTCCCGGTCAGCCCATGCTCATTGACACAGTTTGGTTTCCCATCTGGGTCCCACCAATGCACCCCGACCCCTATTGTGGGGTCTCCGGGGTCCCCCAGGGCCATATGACTTGCAGCGTTGTGTCGGGTGTGCATGCCAACTCACTGTTCAAGGGGGTGAACTCCGGTGCTTGGCACACAGTGCTGCTCTGCTGCAAAGTTGCTGTGCCTCCTTCTGCTTCCGTAGTCGCTACCCCAGCAGCTTCACTCGCCTGGCCTGCATTGGTCTCTTCCCCCGCCTGGGCAGCCGCCTGCTGAGTTGCTGTGGTCCCTCTCTGCTCCAAAGTATCAAAATGTGCCATTAAATTCTGGGTGAGATCCCTCAATTTCGCCCTCTTTTGGGCTTTGAGGGCCTGGCTAAGGCCTGACTGGTCACTGCACCTTCCCCGACTGCTGTGCTCTCCCCCTCCTACTTCCAGGGCCCCCATCCGTGCTTGGATCTGGGCCCAAATGGGCCATTCCTCCTCATTGGAGGATGAGTCAGACTGGGAGAGCTCAGGGACTGGCCTCTTTGCTGGTTGTTTCCCCTTGGACCCCCCCCCCCCTTGGCCTTCCTTGCTGCCATGGCCAATGGTTATTCCCTGCGTTGAGCCCAGTCCCATCCCCTCGTTCTTTCCCGGCTTTCCTTGATTGGCCAGCCTATGCAGGCCCCCATCCAGCCTGGCTGGTGACCTCCTCTGAGGTCTTTACAGGCCGCGGACTGCCCGGGCTGGCCTCTCCCCCTTGCCGGGCAGACACCTGGGTACCCTTGAGCCCACCGCCCGCAGGCTTCAAACCTCGGGGGGAGTGCAGCCTCACTCCCCCTCCCAGGGCCTGTGTCCGGCCCCGATGCATTGGGCGCTCGGCCCTCCTTGCTTCTCTTCCCATGTTCCTTCCTGGTTGCCCGCGCTCCGGCTGCTGCGCCACCGTGCCTGCTCACGTGCTCAAAATGGTGGCCACCGCTTGCAGCGCCGCTGACACCGGAGCTCTTCACCCCCCGAAAACCAGCCACGAAATAGGCTGGAGCCACGTGCAGCCACCTTCTTAAAGGCTGGCTCCAGTCTCGTCACGCAAGACACTTGGTAAGGTCTCGCGTGCATTCGGCAGGGAGGAGGGGGCAAAGCGTTTCTGCGTTGCGGAGTCCCACCACGGAGCCGAGCATTTGCATTCTTTTGGAATGTGACCATCTTCATTTTCTTTTAGCCTACAAATTTAAATATTTCTCCAAATGTGGGTCACCCCCTAGGGATGTAGAAATAACTACTGTACTACTTTGTGAATGGCTGTGATTCATTTCCAAACTAATGGGTGCTCTTCTATTATCTTCAGTTATTTGTTTATCTGTATATGATATATAATAGTTTTCTATGTATTGCTTCCCTTTATAAATTTTCATCATGATAAATAAACTCATTTGACAAAGGAAAATTGTCCTCAAGACAGCACACCAGAATTTTAAAAAGCTATTAAAAAGACAAAAGACGCTCAGTAGAACGTAAACTAAAAAATCAGCAGCACCAAACTAAAAAGCGTATAAGATTAAATTGTAGTTGAACCCAGAGTTATGCTGCATGAGTTGTACTGAAAAATCATTATGTTTCCCTGTCTGTTACCTTGAACTGCAAGATTTGTTTCCTATTGCACGTAGCTACTGCCTTGTTCAATCATTAAAAAAAACCTCAAGCTTCCTCTACTTCCTGCAGTATATCCTCTGCAGTTTAATAAATCACCTTCTTTGGAAGTCTTTCTGTCATTAGCCTAATATTTTCTTCTTAGTTTTACTCACAGTTTCTATTTTGTCAGTGTATGTTAATTGAAATCATTTCTTTTGGTGTGATTCCGTGTAAAAATGCTGCTATTTTATTCTTTTTTTGGTCAAGCTTATTTGTACTGATTATGTTTTCGCATAATCTTGCAGGGGTTGAGACCAACATTCCCTCTAAGGCACATGTTGGCATGAGCACACAAAGCTCTATCGCCAGAGTGATGGACTCCCACATATCGAAAACAGAAATTAGAGGGAGCATTGGCAGGGACCGACTAAAATGTTCCATCCTTTGAGACTTATGGAATCCAAAGGACCCCTAAACATTTGGGGGTGGGTGGCTGACAGGTCTGGTGATTCAATTGAGGTCTTGGTCTTACTGTTGAAGAGTGAGATACAAAGCGTGCATAGTACAATGCCTCCTAAGTGCCCACTCTGGTGTCATGTAGTTTGTAATTCCCTTTGAGTTACAGAAGATCTATGGATGATGAAACAAGCTGGACCATAAGTAGAACACGGGTTTTTCAGAAATCAAAGCAACTATAGTTGGTAACTAGAGATGACTCCTCAGTGTGCCTGTTGTGCTGCAGTTAAGAGTTTTCCCCACTTCACCTAGGCGTCTAGAGACTTACTGTCTTCCTAGTGATCTCATTGTTCATGTTCTTACATACTATAACTCCCACATCTACCTTTTCTCTCTCTTATTGTATTGGAAATATCTGTACAGGAAATATTTGCTAGTCCAGATCTGCCGGGAATGCATAAGAATCAGTTTTATAATTGTTAATAATATGATAATATTTGTATATTTTGAACTTTTCTTTGTTAGGGTTCTTCTGCTTTACCAGATGTGAACTAACATGCTGTAGTGTGTGCCGCACACATGCTGTGCCTCTGTAAATCGTCCTAAAATGTCATTTTACTCATACGCTTATATACATATGGAGAATTTTGTATGTGAACAAAGGCATGAAGAGATGTCTTGATGACCGAGTGCCTAAGAGTCTACTGATTTGAGTGGATTAATAAACACACTTAATGATTCTACTCAAGCTGCATACAAAATTGAAAGCTACGATGAGAAAGGGAAGCATGTTCTTAATTCTTCACGAACAAGAAAGACCTGAAAATCTATCTAGCTTTGGTGTGGCTCAGAGAAATTGCTCAAACTGTGTATGAGGAAGCAAACTGCTAAAGCGTGTATATGTCCAAAGCATAAATAGCATGTAACGCCTAAAATAACTAGCTTGGATGCCCTAGGGAGAAGAGGTAGCCTTATTGGAATACATGGAGGAATTAGGAACAGGAAAGTAGAAGCATTGTTTTCTAGATAGCTGGAATGTTAATAAAATTCCATTAATTTTCTCCTGTGAGAGCCATTGTGTTTTTGGTGTTGAAGTTTCCAAAAAAATTAATTCTCTGTAGTTGTTTCATTCTAAAATCTGAGTTATAGCTGCTGGCATTTTTAAAGCTCCAGAAAAGTGTTTATTTTCTTTACTCATTTTCTTTACTCATATCCTCAAGACGTTTTACAGCAGTGTCTAGTTCAGCATTTTATGTCTACTAGACAGTTGGAGAGAGAGAGAGAGAGAGAGAGAGAGAGAGAGAGAGAGAGAGAGA
>JAHTLZ010000237.1:53287772-53321919 GCA_023846285.1 Phrynocephalus versicolor
GAGAGAGAGAGAGAGAGAGAGAGAGAGAGAGAGAGAGAGAGAGAGATTATTATCTGTTTTTCCTAGTTCTGCCACTCAAGAGTTAATACATAGAGCCAAATAAATTATAATTTACAGAGAGATTAAAAGTGAAATAAACACAACAGTTTTATAATACGTGTCTTCATTTTTGGAAGTATGCATGAAATATTTTAATCTTATGGAGAACTAAAGGCATAAGGATTTGGCATAGGGTTCTTGATTCGGGCAATGTACCTGAAGAATTTTCTGTACAGTACATTAATTTTATATGCACTTGTAGGAAAATTTCAATTTGCACCTAAAAGGGTCCTTGGCAAATCTTTGGATCCAAGTCTCAAGTTCAGGTCCTTGGTACTGAGCCCCATGTCCATGTTACAAACAAGCTTCTCCCTACTCCCATCCCCCAAAAGGAGAGAGTGGGTGGATTCTGAATTGCAAGTCAAGTCCAAATCATTAAAAAAAAACACAAATGAAGTCTGAGTTGAATTATTGGTGTGACTTAAGTCCGACTTGACAAGTGTTCCCATGAATCCCCCATCCTTGGCACCCGGGCTACTATGAGAAATGGGTGTTGTGCTCTTGCAGCAACTGATTCATTGTAGCACAAACTTTTCATAAAACCTATTTCACAGAAAGCATGTTAAACTCTGAGACCTCACTGAAGTGAACTGGTGGGAGAAACGTGTTGTCCTTTCATGATCAATATTTTCCCCAAAGCTTTATTCCGTGTGCAGGGGATTTTCCCTCTGCAGGATTGAAATCACTATTCCAGAAGCATTGACCACTAGGCCAAAGAGGAAGGCGAGCAGTGGGGGCTATTTCAAAGGGACAGTTTGGAATGGTGGACAAAATTAACCACTTCTTTCTTTCTAATACTTCTGTTTTTCAAAATTACCCATCAAGCTACTTGTAGCTCCATTACGTCTTTTACCTGCAATGTATAATTAGCCCCTAAAGAACAAATCCAACTTTATTGCTGGATTTGATGAGATTTTTTTTAAAAAGGTGGCATTTAGAGACCATTGCCACCCAGAGACCATTTGGTAGTAGGGCAGCTAAAAATTTTGTAAATAAAAATAAATAAATAAAATAAAACAAATTTAAAGCAGCAAGTGATTTTTAAAACTACAGTATGTGTTCTTCATTGCATATCTTCAAAATAATATTTGCAGTAATTCCTATTGGGCTAGTAATTTAAAATGTTATTACAAATACATTCAACTAGATGATCATTGCCTTTGTGCCTTTTTATATGGCCATGATTCCCATCTGTTGGACAAAAAATAGCATTTTGTTCATTTTATAGAGCAATATGAGCTGCTCTATAGGATAAATATTTGCCTCTTGATGGTTACTTCGTGAAAAAGAAAATAATCTGCTTTTATTTTGAAAAGATGGGGAAGAATTTGGTTTGTCAGCCAGGTTGTACTGTATTTCCTTGTTCCCTCACATCAGCAGACCGTGCTGCTCCTATGATTAATTTTTAATGGAAAACAGGCATTCTGAAATGACCACAGGGCCTTACATGAAATGGGAACAATGTGGAACCATGATAAATTGTATCTGTATTTCAGTTTCCATCTGACATCCCCATCTGTTTGATTTTGAAAAATATGCAGCCATTTGTAAGTGCTGAACATCAGAACGTGGCCTATTTTTTTATACAGTACTTTGCTGTTCTCTGGGACCATTTCATGTATCCCTAAATGACAGCATCAAGTTCAGGCATAGATGAGTTACACATTTAAAACTAACTAGAACCTTTGGATGGTTTTCAAAATAAACTGCTGGGGTAACTTCCTGCTTCACACATTAAGTGGCACTCTTTTTCTACAAACATGCTATGCATGAATTAGATTAAATATCATAATTGTAGTACACATTTTCTGTTCTTTCTTCCCCTACCACACCAGTGGTGATATTATCCTTTCTGTGTCATCTGGGTTCCTCTAACTTGTCAATCTCTACATTATGAGTATACATCGCTGCTGTGTTGGTTCACCAGCCCCTTGGTGCTGCTTCTGCTTCGCTCTTTAAGTATCCTGAAATAAAACTCTTTCTCAAAGGTCTCCAGAACATACGTCCACCCACCCTTGAAACATCTAGTTCCTCAATTGGTCACTTCACTTGGTTCTTCATCACTTTTCGAAACCACCATTAGAACCACTGGCTACAGCCTCCTTCCGTCTACTGCCTATGAAAACTTTGTTTTTGGTAGCCATAAACTCCGCTTGACGAATTAGTGAGCTCGCAGCCTTCAGACCTGACCATCCATATCCTCAGTTTCATCTTAACAAATTGACTTTATACTTGGATGTGGCATTCCTCCCTAATGGTGTCTCGGATTTTCACCTCAACCAGCCCTTAGTATTACCAACCTTTTTCTCAAATCCGTCCACACCCCTGGAATACACTTTACATTCTCTAGATGTAAGGAGAGCGCTTTCCTTTTACATTGCACGTCTAGCAGATATATACGAAAATCCCAAATACTTTTTTTGTGCACTCATGGCCTGAAGACGGGACTCCCTATGTCCTCTCAGGCCATCTCCAAAACTATTGTGGCAATCCGTCCCTGACATATGCAAGGTGGCTACATGGTCCTCTTCCCTGACCTTCACCAAGCACTACAGACTGGATGTATGGCCTGTTTTGACACTGCCTTCGGCTGTGCTGTGCTTTCCTCTGCCCTGCTGTGACATCCCACTTCTGGTAAGTCAGCTTGTCACTCACCCAATGTGTGTAATCACACAGGACCATGAAGAAAAAAATTAAGTTACTTACCTGTAACTCTTGTTCTTCAAGTGGTCTACTCTATGATTCCACACATACCTGCCCATCCATCCCCACTATCCGTCACTAGAGATGGGCACGACTTAGCGAAATTTTTGTTTCTGTTACGCAACGAACCGAAAAACGAAAATTGGCTCCAAAATGGAACGAAAATGGAAACGAAATGACTAATTTTGAGCCAATTTTCATTTTTCGTTACGGCAAAAGCATTTAATTGCACTAAATGGGGAAAAACGAAACGAAACGAAAACGAAAAATTTTGAAAATTAGCTCACGAAAACGGAAACGAGCTGAAACGGACCCCTAAACGAAAAACGAAAAACCATTTTTCCTGAGTCGTGCCCATCTCTATCCGTCACGTCAGTTCTGTCACTCTTGGCAGCGGCGGATATGTGGAACTGAGGTGAGATGGGCAGAGCCTTGACTTTTATAGGGGAAGTTTTTTTTTCACCTACCAGATCTAGGAGATTCCAAGAAGTTACTGCATGTGCACACATTAACCCAATGTGTGGAATCACAGAGTGACAATTCAAAGAACCAGAGTTACAAGTAAGTAACTTAATTTTTTGAAGCCTGAATTAATTATACAATACAGTCTGTTAGCAAATAATCTACTAGCAGTTAGTAGACCCTGTAGAGGATACCTTCCTAAAATGTAGCTCTTAAATTGATATGAGATTTTCATCTTGTTTTGCTTCTTTTGTATGGGAGGGGTCATAAGATTTGTTCCACTCTTCTTAGTGGTTTCTTTCCCACAAAGATCTAAAGCTGGGAACAATTCCCAGCATTTATAGCAGCACTACCATCTTGTGTAATTTATTGAGTAATCCATATTATAGAAAATATATTTGTATTTATGTGTATTGATACTCCTTTTTACCTGTTGAAGTCTAGCTTCTGCCTGTTCTGTGAATACCACATTTCTTCATCACTGCAATGATCTGAATATGTTTAGAGGGAATGAATCCTGCAGTATAGTCACAAGGAGCCTGTCATTTCAATTAAGGACGTGGAGGTTCATTAACAGAAGATCAGATTTATATTTGATAAGACAATAATTTAAATATGCTTTTCAAAGTTTTAGAGTTAAGTATGACCATCATGCTCTGCTCCTTTACTAAGTATCTTTACTGTGCTTGGCTAATTACTTTACTAGGTAGCTTTACTATGCTTGGCTAATTATCCTATACCAATTGATTAAGAGTAAATCATTTAATCATCTGGCTGCAGAGCCAGACGTTGGAAGTTCGATTCCACACTTCTAGGAGAAAAGTCATCCTGTGTAACTTTGGGAAGAGTAAATTACTTACGAGTACTGACTACCTAGAAAATCCTCGATATATCAACTTGATGGTGCACAGCAAAATCGCTTTAGAATAAAGTGGTCTTACTTCACAGTAGACATACATAATTTTTTGCTTAAGGTAGCCCAGAAGATGAATTCTAGTCTATAGTATATGCCAAATTTTATTCTCCCACCAACAAGATTTCTAAACATCTCTGGAAAGATAGCAGTCTTTATTAAAATTTGTAGAATAGTGATCAATGTGCCAGCCTCATTCTGATTTTAGTTCAATAAATGTTCTAGAAATTTAAAATTTCTGAGATTCCATAAGTCTAAATGGGATTTTGTTGTACTGAGTTATGAAAATGGATACATACTATATTGCTTGCTTGGTTGGAAAGCTCATAATGGATCACAGAATACATTTACGTTTCAAGCCTGGCATATTGTAACCCTTAATAAATAGGCATATAGAATAAAGGTTCATGGGGCAAAGCTATGAATAATTTTTCTCATAGTTGGGAAGTTTCTGGTATAATTTTTGTTTTGTTTTTTATTCCCATGAATAAAATACTTGCAGCATATGAATATGTGTTGCAGTGTGCTTCTGCTTTTATGATTTACAGTCCTCTATGTGCAGCCTGCAAAATCCATAATTTATGTTCCTGTAACATTAATTGAATTTACAGCCATGTCCGTGTCTGTAAGCACAGAATTGTGCTCTTAAAGGGCTTTTTCTTGCGTAGTGAGAGGTCATCAAACACATACAGATATTCTACAGTACTGAGAGGTATAATATATATCATTATTACATTTATAATTTACACATGGTACTTTACACTGAACTTCCACTTTTTCGTTTTTTTAATTCTTTGGTCCATTAAATATTAAGTGGTAACTTCCATGGTTCAATTTATCTTATTAAAGGATTTGTAATGTTATATGGCTTAATGTGGTGAATAAAAGCAGAGAAGCCACTCAAGCAGAGAATTCAGCTAAAATTCTTCCTACTAGTGTTTTACTAGTGTATGACTAGTTCCACTAGTCAAAAGTGAGGCTTCCTTTTTTCTTAGTCCAGCTCTCAAGATTTTGCAGGCCCCAAATAAGACATCATGGCTATTTTCTCCTATATCACATATGGCTAACTGTGAAAAAGTGATGTGAAAGGTGCTTTGAATGCACTTGGGGGGGGATCACCAGGGATAGGTGGAATTCCAGAAGAAGCCACAGAGATTGAATCTATAAAAATCCTAAAAAGAATATGTCAAGAAATATGGACAACAAAAGAAAACAACAAAGGAATCCTGAAGACAGGTGAAGCCAAGTAATCCAGTATTAATTTCCCATGCCAGCAAGGTGATGTGCCAAGTGTTAGAACAAATACTTTTTTGTTATATGGAGTGAGAAATGCCTGATTGTTCAAGCTGGGTTCCAAAATGGAAGTCACTTTAGATCATATTTCACATATCCATTGAGTTCCACATCATACCAAACAATTTCAAAGTAAGATCAGTCTGTGCTTTATAAACAACAGCAAAGCCTTTGATTTGAGGAACGTGAAAAATAGGGGTTATTCTGAAAGAAATGAGTGTGCCTCAGCAGTTGATTATCCTGTGGCATAACCTTTCTGCTGGACAAGTTTTGCTTTTTACACCTTAAAAGTATCTCTTTTTTTAAAAAATTGATCCTTCAACCTACCATTTTCTAGATACTCTACAGTACTTTGGAATACAGTTTGGTTGGAACCATCTGGAAAATGTTCAGTAGGAGAATACTGCCCTTAGCATAAATCTGGCAAATTGTTCAAGCACAAGATTTGTATTGTTTACTCTACCTTCGAACACTACGGAATGAGGAAGGTTATATTTTTTTCTAATTAGAGTGCACTGAATCTGGTTCAGCATTTTACTTAAGCACAGTATGAAGATCAGTTGGTAAATCAAAGGCAGAGAATTCTTCTTTAGAAATCTTAATCTTAATCACAACACAGAGATGAGAACTGCCCCTAGAGTCAGACACAACTAGTACACATGTGTGGGGGGACGGGACCTTTACCTTAAGAAGGTGGGAGGGAAAGGAAAGCCTGAACTAACAATTTTGTTTGACACCTTTTAGAAACAAAAAGATGGCCATTATACTACAATGAAAGATGTGTTTGGTAGGATACCTACAATTTCTGAAGCAATTCTACTTCCAGGATACAGTATGAAGCAACCCTTATGTACTGTGCTAGTCAACTAATATTCACACCCTGATACAGTAATACCTTGGTTTATGAGTACCTTGGTCCACAAGTGTTTTGCAAAGCAAGCATACATTTATTTTAAATTTTGCCTTGATCAACAAGCATTCTCTTGCAATACAAGCACTGGAGCAGGTCACATGATTACAAGTGAGCCACTGCTGGCTCTTTCTCTCCCCCTGCTGGATTGTGGGTGATTGTCTGGAACCTTCTGTCTCAGGCAAGCCTCAAAAGCAGAGCAGAGAGAAAGGCAGGTCTCTCTTGTACCAGCTACAAAGGTTTTCAAAGGAGAGTGCAGGTTAGGGTTTTATTTTTCTTTATATTTATATTTTTATTTAATTTGTTTTCAATATCCTTTCTTATTTTTCAAACCATTTCTAGTTATGGGGCTGCTAGTTAAGTGTGTATAGGGCTACAAATTGCATGTTATCATTGTCACATTAAAAACGTGGGTAAAATCCAATTGTTAGTTCCAAGTAGAGCAGATTCCACAGACAGGTACCTAAACCATGGTGTGGACATGGACTTCTAGCCAACTTCCTTTGTGAGTTTTGGCATTTTGTGTGTGCAGTATGTAGCCTATGGGGCCCCAGAGTGAATAATTTGAGTGTTCATGATTTCCTGTGGGGAAATTTAGTTTGATCTATGAGTGCTTTGGTTTACAAGCGTGGTTCTGGAACGGATTATGCTCGTAAACCAAGGTATTACTATACAGTCGAACCTTGACTTACGTCATTAATCCGTTCCAGAGGTCTAGACATAAGTCAAACATGCCTTAAGTCAAACAAACGTTTCCCGTAGAAAGTAATGGGAAAGTGGATTAATCCGTTCCAGATTATGAAAAAGACCCCCGAAAACAGCAATTTAACACAAATTTGACTGGGATAGGAGATTCCTTCCGGGGATGTAAATGAAATGTCTCTTCCAAGAGAGGAGGAGGCAGTGGAATTATAGTCCACAAGTTATACGCTTCCACTTTTTAATGTTCATAGCAACAATGTCTAACATTTAAGTTTTACTGATTTTTAACCTGACGTTCCAAGTTCTGAACAACCCTATGCTTACCATTAGAGTCCCACAACTGTACAGCTCCCCAACTAAAATGCTTCCATTGTGGACCAGACTTCTGCAGCCAGATTTTTTACAAGACTGAGCCGACTGTCTAACCAGCGAGGCCAGCCCTGAGCTCCCGGTCCTTCTTTTCCTCCGGCAGCAGCGGCGGCTTCGGTGAGGCCGAGGACCAGCTCCAGGTGCTCAGAGCTGGCCTCGCTGAAGCCGCCACTGCCGGAGGAGAGGAAGAAGGCAGGAGCAGTTTGGAGGCGGCAGCCGTGATGCTGGGTCGTGGCTGCCGCCAGATTCCGGTGCCTTGCGCCGGGGCTCCGAGCTGTAAGTCAAAGCCTGCGACTCCAGTCAAACAGGCCCCTTCTTGCTGCAAGTCAGAAATGCTGTAAGTCAAGCAGCATGTAAGTCAAGGTTCCACTCTACTTGAAATTGTTTCCCATTTGGTCTCTCAACACAGTTCAGCTTAACAATGTTATGGAAACAAATTAAAGTTGTATATTGATTTCAGCAAATTCTTGGGTAGGGTGGACTTCTTTTTGTGAAATTAAATAAGGAAATAAATATGCTTATTCAAATAAGTGTTCAGGCTTCTTCAGCTTGTTTGGAGAATGACTGAGGAGTTATTTTCTATACAAGGGAGATGTTGATAATACTGTTGCTTTGTGAACTGCCATCAAAACTAGTACATTTCCAGGGTTGTGCCTAGCAAATTCCATTTGTGGAAGAACAGAATATTGCTTTTAAATGATTCACTGTATTTTGCTGACACACTGAAACCTGCTGTAGAGTGATTCTGCAGTCCTTAAAGTATAAACAAATACATTTGTTGCAAAATTCCAACTCAGCCACATTGGCGCTGCCTGTAATCGGCATACTACAGGGAGATGTGCGAAGGACTGGCTTTCCTTTGAAGCCTTGCCTTGCACAGAAGCAGTTACACGTAGATGGTAAACACAGGTCAGTTTAATGGGGAAAATGTAAACCTCTGAATAGAATTGTCACATTTTAAAAGATTCATAAAATAAAATCAGGCAGTACAAGTTGTTTATTTTACCTTCTCTTCATCAGCTGTAAACCGAGAGCCTCTCTTCCACTTCAGCTTTCCCATGACAACTTTTTTTTTCCTGAGAAGAGGTGTACAGGGAAGGGTGGGTCTTTTCCTGTCACTCACCAAGGTAGCTTCCTCTTCAGAACTGCTCTGAAGTAATTCCAACACACTGAGTACTGGGGGTGGGTGGGTGGGAATTGAAGAGGAAGAAAAATTGTGCATATACCAATGTGACTTAATATGTGCTACCTGATTTTGGATGTGGTCTACAAACTTACTTCAGTTTGATAATTACAAGTGGGAAGAAAAAGAAATAAAAAATCCTTATGCTGCAATACAAATTTTACCACTAGATTTACGGTACTTTGTCATTCTGGTTATGAGTCAGATAAATATGCTTTCAAGTGCAAATCAGTTTCAAGATATTAAAGAGGCCCAGATTATTTACTTGGCATTGCAAAGTAAGGTCCCTTTAAAAAATTTGTTTCATTCACTCTTCCAGCTTCCTACCAATTTATCTACCTTCATCTTCAAACATCAAGAATTTCAATTGTACAAACAAAAAAAGTTATTTTTCCTCGCCTTATGATAATTTTCTATTAGTTATTGATTTTTTCCATTTGTTCTTATTTTGAATTGTTAAATCATTTTGATTTATATTGTATTTGTGCTTATTTGCTTATTTGTTATTTTTATTATGGTGATTTGATTATTTGGTCTGATTGATTAGTTTTTATTTACTTTTTAAGTTGTTTAATCTGTTTTTGTATTTTGTATATGTTTGTAAACCACCCAGAGTAGCTTTTTGCTAGATGGTTGCAGTATATAAATAAAATGAATAAATAATGCTGAGAATTCCATGTGTTAGGCAGTTTACCTTTCTAAGGTTGGCATTTGGTTAGCCTGTAAACTCTAGCATAGCATGCCAACCTTGCAGAAGAAAGCTGATTTCTGACTGTTGAGATAGAGTGTGTTTTGAAATAGGGTTCTGATTGAGAAATCTCTTTAGAGCAGTGTGAGTCCATTATATTTATGACAGCTGTAAAAAGAAGGAATGGCTTCTTCTTCTGGTGATTGATGTAATCTTCAAAACCTGTTCTGTAGGGAAAATAAATTAACATAGAGTGTCTTGTTGCATCTCCATTTGTGCCTAATTCTCACTGTAGCATTGGTAGTGAATTTCCAGAAGGGCAGGAGCTAAAAGCTGCAGTGCGAGCCATTCCTGATCAAAGTCTCAAATTCTTTCCAGGTCAGTGTGGTTACTTCTGAATTGTTTTTTTGTTTTTTGTTTTGAAAAGAAAGAGCTTGAGAAGAGATTTCTCTAGGTGGCCCTTATTCATTTTAGATTTTGATTATAATAGAAATCCCTTTCTGATAGTGGTGTTATTGCAAGTACAGGTTACTGCCTGGGATTTTCTTGGATTTCTCCCCTCAACACATGCCTTCTGACTCTGAAGTAAAGAAAGAATGAGCATATATAACATAACTTTTTTTTTGAAAAGCCTGTCCTTTACACTCTCCGCCTGGGTAATTCAGCAGCATAGGTATCTGGCTATGGAGCCAGAGGGTGGGATTCATCCCAGGAGAAGAGCCAGCCAGTATAAACTTGGGCAAGCTGCACAGTCCCAAGGCACCCCCAAAAGAAGGGAATGGAAACCATTTCTGAATCCTCTGTAGTTAGAAAAATGAAAGAAGGGTGGCCATAAGTTGGAATTTGCTTGACAGCCCGTAATTATACTTCATGTTTAAGCAGATAACATTTCCGCAGTGTAATCTCCAAGTCTTTCATGACCGGGATCTGGTAGCTGTTCTGAAATTTTCAGGCTGTTTGTCCGTGTTCTGGAAGTTTTTCTTCCTGACGTTTTGCCAATCTCTGTGGCTGGCATCTTCAGAGGGCAAGGAGCTCAGGGAACTAGGAACTGGCCCTCTAAAGATGTTGGCTGCAGAGACTGGTGAAATGTCAGGAAGAAAAACTTCCTGTACACGTCCAAACAGCCCGAAAAACGTACAACAATAATCGCTGCAGTGTGTTTCAACAGAAAAAGGTGTGGACTCGGTAGGACTTAACTGATTTGCATTTCAACAGCACCTAAGAGGAAATCATATTCTTGCAACTCTCTTCCACTGCATGTTATTAAAACATACATAATGTTATTTGACGTTTTCTGTGTCTTTAATACCAATCTGAAGTACAGTAATTCCAACTAGACACAGAAAAAGAAAGAACAAAAGTGCAATCCAGAGAAAACTGCATCCTAATTTTTGACATTATCAAGCAGGCTTCTAGCATTTGACCACAACATTATAACAGCTGAAAGTTGCACAAATTGTATTCTCTGTGATGTACACCACAGTTAGCTTATGCTCCAAATGATCATTGTCTGAATTTTCTCTACTTGTACCTATACTACTATCTAGATGGGATACTCTCTTGTTTGATGTAGGAATATGTCTCTACACTGAAAGGATATCATGACTGATTCAGCCTGCTTTGTCTTCTAGGACAGAGGGCCTTCTTTAAAAAATAAAGAGGAAGTTTTAGTGGAATCATCCTCAGTTCCAGGCATGTTGTTAGGCACATGGGTCCCTTGGGTGTGATCTTATAGCCCGTTGCAACATATAGATTTTGCCTTGCCTTCTTTCCTCCACCAACGGCCATTTTCCAGTCAACATTTCCTAACACCCATTACCTTTCTTTCTTACTTAGTGGAGCAGTATTACAATGTTTTATGTGTGAGTTGTAAGAATCCTTATATACTGTACTTTGGAAAGAATCATATTTTGCTAAAGAGTACCATCTGTATAAAGGAAACAATAAAACACTAACACAGCTTTGCAACTCCCCACCCCACCCCCTGAATTTGCAATGATCTCTGTGACCTTTTGTTAGGTTATTGATATCCTGTTTAGGTAATCTAATGCTGAAGATCTTATAATGATTACTATATTTACTCTATGCTTCTCTTAAACCTTCACTAACTGTTTTAAATAGCGTGTTGAAAGTCCTGTATCATTCCAAGAATAAAAACATTTGCATTCATATGTATTGTTGCATGTTCATACAGGCCAGCTTGTATAGCTGGATAGGCTTATCATTTTGCTAATGAGATGGGGCTACAGCTGCATGGTGTAGTGGCTAAGTGACAGACCAGAACTCAGGAGGCCCAGTTTTAAATCCTTGCTCAGCTATGGAAACTCATTGGGGTGTGGAATTGATAAACCTACTTGTTAAACATCTTACTTGCCTTGAAAGTCCTGTCAGGGTCACTATAAGTTGTTTCTGATTTGATGTCAACAGCATCTAGCTTATGCGAAAGGAGGCTTTGAACAAACGTATGTTTTTGAACTTACAAGAAAAGTTAACAATGCCATTTAGAACACCCAAGTTTCTCAAATGTGGAACCCTGAAAACTCTGAGATCAGCACCCAACATCTATCCAAGCAGTTCCTTATTGTTTTAGAAACAGGCTGAATGAGAAGGAGGTTGAAAAGAAAGGCCAGGAATATTAACAGTACACATGAGTAACACTTTTCATTAATGTCTTATATCAAGTGATGAAATAGGGTACCATATGAGAGGTGGACCAATAACTGGTAAAATGTCCAGTTACCTGAAATAAAGGCATAACAGGTGTTGTGGACAATATAGGTATCCTTCTCATGCTAAAACCTGAAGTGAAGACATTCAGCCAGCAAAGATACAAATTCCAATGAGTTGTTTCATTTTAAGCTTAATGCTTCTTATGTACTTGCTACATAATCATAGAACTCTATGATTCAATGATTATGTTCAGTTTGTTGCAGAATTTGTTAAAGTGGACTATAGTCTATGAAAGCTAATGCTCTTAAAATACATTAATCTTTATGGTGTGCAACCAAGGAAGTCACCTTTAATAAACAGCAATACTGTGCACCAACATGGCTCTGAACTAGAAGGTTATTCTGTCATTAGCAATTGTAATTGCTCATGAAGGACCCCTTAGCTGATAGTGACACTATTGCTTTACAAATCTGAGAAAAATCCCTAGAGCTTATAGTACTTCAGTCTTTCTGGTTGACTGCCTTGCTGTTAGTCTTGCGAAATATTAAATCACTGAAACTAACAAAGTCCTGCGCTCAGTTGAGTAATTGTGTGCTGCAGGCATAGAAGAAGCCAAGCAGCTTGGGTGGGTAGAGGAGGGCGGTGTATATCTTGTGCAGCTCTTGAGTCATATGCATAGTTGTAGTAATTTTAATTATATTCAGCGTTTCTGCTAGGTTCTATGGGTACTGCAGACATGGATCTTGTGATAAAACTTTATCTGTAGTTATTATTGGATTTTCTTTGAAAATGATTTTTATTCAGTCATCAGTACAAAATAATTCAGATTTCCTTGCTGTTTTTCACTGTCAGCTGGTTTCTGCAGCATATAAATGTAAGAGATTAAAAATCTGCTGTAGTGTTTTTGTGGCATTTGCTTTGCTTTGCATAATGACCTGTAGAAAATGCAACTCTAAATTTTTGTAATTTGTGCTGCATTCATTATTGTAAACTGCTGTGTCTTTTAATACTATCTTCTCATGGAAATGCAAGTTCACCAGAATATTTAAGTTTCAACAATTTGTTTGTAGATATCGGTATGACTTCATGTTTTGAAATAAATAGTCGCATCTCACATGGCTGCTTGTGCTTGCTACAGCTCATAGTTTTTCATGTTCTATGCATAACTAGGTATTACATATTTCTTTCTCAGTTTATCCTTCTAAAATAGAGCTATGATGTGCTCTTGTAGAACTTCCTATATATCTGATATAGTAATACAGATATTTTTACATATACAAATTGGTTGGTTTTGGTGGTGATATGGTGATACCATTTCCCATGTTGTGGTAAGTATTCTCCATTTGCTCAGTGCAGCCCTTCCCACCTTAGTTCCACAACACTCCTGTAGGAAGGAGGGGTGATAGGACATGTAATCCAACATGATTGGCAATATGGGAAGGGAAAGCAAGCCTGTCATGTTGTATCTTATAGTTTTTTCACCATAACTCATAATGGGATTTTTCTTTTTCTTTTTGCGTGCTCTTTGTAGCTGTAATGTTACCTTTTAATGTTTTAAGATGCCTCTTCTAATTCCCTGTTCTTAACTTGAATATGTCTTAAATGTTCTGGGCTGTATATTGCCCCTCATTACTGTAAGCCACCTTGGGTCCTTTTCCAAGGAGAAAGGTGGGGTAAAAATATTCAAAATAAATAATGATAAATAACTTATATACAGTAGTTGGGCAGAGAAGGGATGTAAATAGTTAAAGATGTAATTTGCCCTTGCATTTTTGTCTTCTCATCCCTCCCCATTATTGGTAAGACCATGGCTGAAGAAAGGGTCTTTTTGCCTAGAAACCTTGCAAATGATTTCCAGGATTCTTTCTTCTTCTTCTTCTTCCTATCAGCTTCCCGCAGCTGCAGGGTCCACTTTTCAGACCCTGAAAATGCTGCTTTGCCCAATTGACCACGTCTTCAACAATTTGCATGTCCTTATTGACAGAGTCCTGCCACCTCTGTTTTGGTCACCCACGTGGTTGCGGGCCATCAATTTCCAGGTGGTACACAGTTCGGGCAACAGTGGAAGGTGCTGTTCTGAGGATATGTTCGTAACAGTGGAGACATCTTTCTCTAATCTTCTCTGTTACTCATCATACATCTAGATGCTATTGGGTAGCATCATTTATGACATGGTCAAGTAAAGAGATACGGATATCCAACCAAGTGTACACATTGTTATAATAATATTTATATTGCTTTGGACAGTAGTTGGCATAGTTGGCTGGCTCAACCTTGTTCTTGAATATGGGGACTGTTATGCTCTTTTATCAGTCAGTTGTTACATAGCTGGCATTTGTTATGGCACTGAAGAACTCTATCAGCCAAGGTATCCCCATGTCTTGGAGTTCCTGTAGTTTCCAGAAATCAGCAGGCAGATAATTGAGTCCAGGAGCTTTCATATTCGTCATTCTGTCTAGTGTGTTGGTGACTTCTTTGGTGGTAATGGGCAAATTGGTCCATAGTTTGGCATGTCTTCAGGAATTTATGGGTGTGGAAATTCAGTGTTGGAGATCTCATTGAAATGATTCCTGGGATTCTTTAGGTTTGTTATATTAGGACCCCTTTATGTTTTTAAAAAAATCTCTAATAGGCAGCCAGTTTCTAGACAAAGTCCTACCGGAAGGGAAAGTGTTTGGCCTGCTAAATGGATAGCAAAGATGGGGCCACAGTAACAGAGAAGGCCTTCCCTCCTGTTCCTACTAACTGCACCTATGAGGGGTGGTAGGACTGAGAGAAAAGCCTCCCTTGATTATCTTAATATCTGTGTGGGCTCATATATTCAGATCTGATCTTCGACCCCAAGTCATTTAGGACTTTATGGGTCAAAACCATCATTTTGACTTGTTCCTGGAAATGGACCAGCTGCCAGTGGAGCTGCTGTAACAAGAGTCTTATGTGATCCCGAGTAACCAGCTCTAATCAGCAAACTGGCAGTGGCATTTTAGGCCCGCTAAAATGTTTCTGAGCACTCTCCAAAGGTAACCCCACACAGATTGTGTTACAGTATCTAAATGGGGTGTAGCTAAGACACATATCACATGTTCAGATCAGACATCCCAAAGAACAGTTATATCCGGTACACTCATTTTAAGTCCATGTACAAATGCACTAGGGGGTGTGGTGGTTCAGTGGACTAGAGCACTGAAAACTGACAGCTACAAAGTTGGCAGCTCAGCGGTTCGAATCCCAGGTGCCATGCATCAGAGTGAAGTCCCGCTGTTAACCCCAGCTCCTGCCAACATAGCAGTTCAAAAGCATGTAAATGCAAGTAAATTAATAGGTACGCCATAAAAAGCAGGAAGGTAAAACACTGTTTCCTCGCAGTCATGCTGGACACATCGCCACGGACTTGCACAGCACTGGCTCTTCAGCTTGAATACAGAGATAAGCACCAGCCCTAGAGTCGGACACAACTAGCATGCATGTGTAGGGGGAAACTTCACCTTTACCGTTTTATAAATGCACTCCTTGTAGACCATGTCTTGTCTTGTTTGGGATACTTCAGTTTATTCACCTTCAGCCAGTCCATTACTGACACCAAATACACATTTAAAACTAAAACAGCATCCTCAGATTTAAATGGAAAGGGATAAGTAGAACTGGGTGTTGTTGTCCTGATATTGTAGCTTTCAAAGAAGTAGCTGTTTTAGTTTGTGCAAACTTATCAGAAAACAAGAGACAAAAAAATTGTGGCACCTTAAAGGACATGATACAGTAATCCCCTGCGGAAGGTTAGGGCCCTGACCTGACCTGCGATAAAGGAAAAACTGTGGTATGTGGATACTGGGTCGGGTTGGGACTTGGGGATGCTGTCTGGGGCCTCCTACAATTACCTTAGGCCTGGCGCTGCCCCGAACATACCTCCAGCAGGCTTCCTGGGCCTCTTGGAGCCCCCCAAAATGGTTTCAGGTGATCCAGAAGGCACTTCCATTTTTTAAGAAGTGACTTCTATTTAATCAAAAATCACTTCTGTGGCCTCCAAAGGGCCCAGGAATCCTGTCAGAGGCTCCACAGGTGGTTTTGGTTGACCCATAAAGCACTTCTGGTTTTTCAGAAGCCTGTTGGAGGCTTGCTTGGGGCAGTGCCAGCCCTGGGGTAAGTGCAAGAACCACAAAATGGCGGGGGGTGGCTGTATAGCACTTTGCCTTTAAGGTACCACCACATTTTTAAAATTCCTTTTCTGTTTTAGTATTTTTTCTGATATGCCTCCAAATACTTGTAACACCAGACTCCAAAACTTCTGATAACCTCACCAGCAGTTTCAGGTACTGCACAGTATATGTTAAATAGCATAGCAATCCAAACATGGCTGAGGGACAAACCAATGGGAGAATTGCAGATACCAGTCCCACAGATATGCAGGTCCTACTGTACATACGCAGGGGTGCCCAAACTTTTTGTAAGGAGGGCCAGATTTGGTGGCTGAAAATGTGTCAGGGGCCGGTTGCTCCCCAACCCTGCTACCCCACTGCAAGCCCCACCCACTTTCTTTTTTAAAAAATGGCATGAAGGAGGGGGAGGGAGGGGTGGGCCAGCCAGCTGTGGGCCACTCAGAATGGCCTGGCGGGCCGGATTTGCCCCCCCCCGGCCGGACTTTGGGCAGGCCTGAGTTAGAGGGATGCACTAGAACTATGGAGAACAGGGTTCAAATCCTTTTTGACTGCCTAATTGATCAAGACCAATTTTACCCACTGTGGCTCGTTTATACTGGCCCTGTGCTTTGCTGATGAAGTACTTATCCACTCAAACTGAGACTCTATATTTAGAACAAGAGCTGTGATTATGCTAATGGTATCTACTTGTTCTGTTTTGATGGATAGTTGCCAATTGGTTGAGCCCAAGGGTATGGACAGATTCTTTGATGTTTGAGATGACACAATGCAGCCTCCACCCTTTGTCCAAGCTTCCAGTGAAAGCCACCCATTGAAAAGTACTGGGAAGCAGTACTAGATTTTTTACAAGATAAGTTAATGATTCTTTGTATACATTAAAGTAAGCAATAATTGACTTTTTCTGTTGCAACAAAAATCTAACAAAACAAGATAGGACTATTTCTGCTGTGACACAAGATGGAAGTCCCTCCGTATAAAAAAATTGTTGGTTTCCTTTCTTTTAAACTTGCAGGCAATTGTTACAATCTTTTTATTTTTTTCACCTTAAGAATAAGTTGAAAGTTCCTTCTTATTTTTCTGTTGAATAAATTTATTCTGTTGTTTACCTTTTATCTATTTGGATATTTTTTAATTTTGTTTTAGGAATTTAGTTTAACTTTCTTTTCCAGCTGTTTTGAATTTATTTTATTTTATTAAAGTTTAGTTTACATTTACATATTTATTTATGTTTTGCTTTGATATAAATGCTTCTGTTTCTGGAATGTTTGCTTGTGTTCATTCCTGAGATTCTTGGCTGTAAAGTGGGATCTAAATATCAAAAAGATTTTGAGAAGAAATTAGAAATAAGGTAAACATGCCCAAGAGGCGAAGTTGGAGAGAGAAGTCAAATTTTGGCCATTTCCATATCCAATATCAGAAGTCAAAATGCCACATGATAAGTAATGCAGAACTGCAAGGGTATTTTTATAGGTAGCATGAGCAGGTAGGATGGATCAAAGAAGAGTCAAACAGATCTGGTCAAGATATGTCCCAAGGCAGTTTCTTGATGTGATGATAAACTGGATAGAAACTATGGGATCACAGATTAGCTTCAAGCTTTTATAGCACTAGTCAGAGTACTTTTAACTGCTGGCCATACTCAACTCAGGTTGTTTTCTCTTGAGGAGCTTTATGTTTCATCTTAGTTAGCAAAGATGTATATTTTTGTTTGCTTTTATTACAAACGTGCCAGTAGATTTTTATATAAATCTGTCATTCGAATCTGAAGGAGAGACTAGAAGTGAAAACTGTAAAATTTAAAAATGCTTAGTCTCGTTCAATGCTTTGATTGAGCTTTGTTATGGCACTATATTTTTCATCTGTTTTGATAGTTGTAAATGTGTTTAATATGAGATATGTAGAAGTAAATTCTCTAAAATATTTGGCTTGAATTACCAGGTATCATCTAAAAACTATCTGCCTTGACTAATATTTTCTTTAAAATGGTATTTTAGAGCTCATTTATGTGTGTGTGTTGTGTCGTTACAGTCGTATTCATAGGTAATTGAATACCATAACATATAAGGAAATATTTCTGTTATTGACTATACAAATGTTTTGCCTCAGGTTGCTTATGCCTTTCTAGAACACTGCTGAATAGAGATGGGCACGAAACAAAAAATAGTGTTTCATTTCATTTCATTCTGTTTCTGTAGTAGTTTTGCTTCATTTCATTTGTAAATAATTTTTAAATAGCTTCATTACAAACCAAATGAAATGAAATAAAACAATATGTTCCCCTGGATCCTAAAGGACCAAAGTGGCAGGAGAGCTTTCTCAACCAATTCTAGGTAATCTCCTGATATTTGGAAAGGTTTGGGGGTCAGGGAGCTGAGTTAATAAGCTCCAAAGGAGGAGACCCTAGTTAAAAAATCTTTCTAATTGAGCCAGAAGCCAATCGGACAACTGATAGCGCTGCCGCAGCTTGGCTTCCAATTCCAATTAGAAAGATTTTTTTCCTAGGGGCACATGCTTTGGAGCTTCATAACTCAGCCTCCTGAAACCCAAACCTCTCCAAGTTTTGAGGGAGTTCCCTAGAATTGCTCGAGGAAGCTACCGCTGCCATTCCCATGCCAAAACACAGCTTTTGGCATGGGAATGGCAGTGGTAACTTCCTCAAGCAATTCTAGGGAACCCCCTGAAATTTGGAAAAATTTGGTGTTCAGGGGACTGAGTTCTTAAGGTCCAAAGGGGGTCCAGGTAGTTAAATGAAGGAGTGTGTTCAGCACACACTCCCAATACAGGAGTTAATTAATCAGCTTAACCTCTATATTGGGTGTGCATGTCGAACACTCTGCTTCAGATAACTACCCAGAACCTCTTTGGAGCTTCGTAACTCAGCCCCCTGAAACCCAAACCTTTCCAAATTTCAGGGCTTTCAGGGAAGAGTTTGAGCTCCCCTGCCATTGATTCATCTAGGATGAATTGTTTCATTCTAGAGGAAGAAATGGTGTTTTGTGACAAAACAAAACATGTCATACCATTTTGTTAGGTAACAAAGGAATTCATTACCTAACAAAACGACAAAACTGTGTTTCATCTTTTGTTTTGTGCCCATCTCTACTGCTGAATATAAATGAAAGTGAGCCATTACTTTAGTAACTTAAAACTCTGAATCAGCATGATGTAAAGGTATATTAAACATATGATACATGAGTAATTCAAATTATATTGGGTGTTATTGTATTTAAACCATACAGTGTATATTCTGATAAACAGTTTTTACTCCATATTAAAGCTGGAGATATGCCATGTAGAGGCAACTGAGTGATGGATAATAGTTTGTCCTATTTCTTGATTTAGAAATTCCAAAGTGTGAAGCTTCATACTTGTCTTTGGCCGCTTTCATTGCCTCTGTGGTTTCAGAATAAATTTAAAGAAGTGGCACATTTTGTAGATTTCATTTAATTTTAGCTGTTTTTCACTTATGTGTTACAGCTCCACTTAGCAGCACTGGCATCTCTGAAGGGAGACATCGTTGAACTTAATAAACGCCTACAGCAAACAGAACGGGAGAGGGATTTGTTGGAAAAGAAATTGGCAAAGGCACAGGTTAGTGCCTCTTCAGCATAGTAAAAATGCTCTTGAGTCTTGGCACTTCAAATATTTCAACATGTAAAAATATTAGATGCTTTTGTAAGAATGTCATCTAGTATTGCTGTAACCCTCTATTTGGACTATAAGAGGTATGTGTGTGTGTGTGGGGGGGGAAATGTGTCAAGATCAAATGTATGACATTGGAACAATGATTTCAGAACTCTATAAAACTCTATGTATACTCTTTGGTAGTTTGAGTCTAAGAACCACTGAGAAAGCCTGATTCCTAGTTTTTTCCTTATGGGCCTCTTGGGCTTATAGTGCTCAAACAGACTGCTGGGGAGGAGCAGGAGCTCTGTCAGGTACCAAGGTCCTCCTAAACCCTTTAGGGCTTTGTATGTCATCATCATCACCTTGAAACTGATGTGGAATAGAGATGAGTACGAACTGCCGAATCAGTACTGGTTTGTTTTTTGACCAAAATGATGTTTGATGCTTCTGAGCTTCACCTTCTTTGGCAGGCATTCATTCAGAGGCAGCACCTGGAGGGGCGGGGGAGGGAAGCACTGAAAAATAGAAATGGGCACAAAATGAAAAATGAAACACTTTCATTTTTCATTTTGTGCTCAGAAGCACCAAATATCAGTTTGGTCGAAAAACAAACCAGTACTCATTCGACAGTTCGTACCCATCTCTAATGCGGAAACTAAACAGTAACCAGTGCAGGAAGGCCAGAACAGGGATACTGGTGTTGACTAACCCCTGTCAAAAGTCTGGCCACTGTGTTCTGGACCAGTTGTAGTTTCCACATCAGCCTCAAGGGTAGCCCTGGTATGAAATCAGAGAACTCCTATATTTGAATATCAATATCAATCTCTCTCTCAAAGCAAAGTGTTCTGCTTATATCCTGCCTCATACCACTTCAAGTAGTCTCTAGGTGGTTTACAGTTTTAATTACAGTGTGCAGGCTACACACACACACACCCCTCAGCAAGCTGGGTACTCATTTTACCGACCTCGGAAGGATGGAAGGCTGAGTCAACCAGCAGCCTGGTACCTGGTCGTGAGCACAGTTTTACCTGTAGTACAGGCATTTAGCCACTGCGTCACGAGGCTCATATAAGTCATTTCATTGGAGCAATGTCTCCAGCCAACATAAGCTTGCCTGTTTCTACAGACTTTATTATCTACATTGCTTCTATGTACAAAAATCCAAGAGTTATTGATAATATGTAATTTTTGAGTTGTCTCTGTCCTTTAATTAGCATATCTAGACACACGTGAAAAATATTAGGCTTTTCTCACACAAGCCATGGCTAATAGCTGTCTTTTTAGTATGCTATGTATGTACTTCTGTCTCTTGCTTCCCTATATTCTCTCATTTGTTTGCTTTTTCACTATCAGGTGGCATGCTTCCCATATATTAGCAATTTGCTATCAGAGCAGTTTGCTGAAATGTGAAACATACTGTTTAAATTTTCTAAAGGAGTCTCTATTACTTTTCCTATGTAAACAAACAAGTAATGAATTAGGCTACTGTGGGAGCAAGTCCGCTAGATAAGCAGAATGGTTGTGAAGGATCCTGGAAGGGTATTAATCTGTTAAAACTGTGCTGTAGTACTCCAGAGGTTTCATGGCCTAGGACTTTTAATCAGTGTTTTCTATTTCCTTATCAGTGTTCACCTGTCCATGGCCAACTGTTATGTAGTTAGGAAAAAGATCCTTTATGAGGCAATGTTACTTTATATCGACTTTGCTTTACCTATGGTAGCTTTGGATGGAGAGCTAGTTGATTGTCTTGCAGTGATCTTTAGAACATAGCTATTTAAACCTCATTTTCTTCAACTAAAATGTACATTTCAGTTGCTTTTTAATATTACCCTTAATTGTCTTAACATATAAAATTTTGAACTCTGACAAAAGGAATAAAATTTTGCTAAAAAACAATCGCTCCCCGCCACCTCTATGGTCGGCCTGAGACCTGGGTTATGGGGAGCGGTGAGGGATATCCAGACCACCAAGGCCATCTCTCTTCATCCTTCACTCACCAGCAGTGAGCGAGCCAGGCAGCACAGCAGTGGTGGCTACAGAGGCCATGCAGCCCAGGGGCGTCCACACAGGACATCGGAGGAGGCTGCAGGGCCAGGAGCGCCCACCCGCACTCCAAGAACCCTCCACCCAGCCAAATCACCCTACCCGCTGCGCTCCCTTGCCTCTTTGTCTTCTTGCTTGACTGGCTGGCCAGCAACGGGGCTCCACTATCATGAGAGGCAGGTTCAGTGCTTGATCAGAGCAGCGGCTCTTTAGTTGTGTGCGGGGGAGAAGGAGGAGGAGGAGGAGGAGGAGAGGAGAGTGGCCCAAGCAGTAGCAGTGTCTCCTTGGGAGAACTACTTCTCCCAGCATCTTCGATTCCCAATGTTACCCTCCCCTCTTCCTTCTCCAATCCATACATACCGGAAGGGGTGAGCCGAGGGGTTTGTGTGTCTGTACTTGATGGCAGGCTGGGTTCAGGACCCTGGCGGGCCAGATCCGGCCAGCGGACCATAGTTTGAGGACCCCTGACTTGTGATGCCTAAGAAAGGGATGCCAAGGAAGCCCTGTGATTTGCATGAACATCACAAGGATCCTGTTCGTGGGGTCTTTTCATAATGACATGAGCCACAAGCACAGATTTCTTCATCAGGAAGTAAGAGAGAAGAGGAGGTTTCTCTCCTGCCTCTTTTTAAACCTTAAATGTTCAGAGTGGGATGGAAGTGCCTTGTGTGAAGAACCTTCAGTGTCAAACACAAGAAGGACCATCACCTTGATACAGTGCAAGCTGTTGCAGATTTACTTAAGATAGAAACCCTATTGCATTTCTTATTCCTATGTATAGGTTTAACTAGCTGCTTGATAGCTCCATTAGTTAAATGTTGGGTGTTCAGTTCCCACTGCATCTTGGTGAAGATGAGCAGATTGCATGGCCCAACGAAGGCTGTGGTGAACCACTCCTGAGTACCCAGTACCTAGAAAACCCTTGAAAGGGTTACATGAATTGGAATTTACTTGACAGCATGCATTAATTATTATTATGTATAGTTTGGTTTATTTATTATTTTCATAGTTCAATTTTTCAAACACCAACATAGAATTGATGGACTTTGTGAAAATAAAAGCTGTGTATTGTCAAGCAGGCACTACAACTAAGATCACTGGGTATTTGGACACCCCTTGCTAATGGAATGCATCCCATAGTTCTGCTACTGGATAAAGAAGTTGTGGCTTCCAGATGTTAGATCTCTGTTCCCATCAGCTGCATCCAGAATAGCTGGTGGTTGGGAATATCGAAAATTTTCATACAGGATTATTTGCTCTGCTAGAAAAGCTGGCTAGTTATAAATGAAAAAGACATTTCAGTTGTGTTGCAAATGAATTACTAGGAATTATTGTACAATTTGAAATTCATTTGAAATTTTCTATTTCAATTATTATGCAATTTCATAATATTCAAATATTATGCAGTTTCTTACAGTTTCATTATGCAGGAAGCTGGAACCATTCAAAACGTGGACGTACAGATGAATTCTAAAGATACCTTGGACAGCCAGAGTCACTAACGTGGCTGTATTACAGTACATGAATAAAAAGTTAGAAATCCTCAATACTGTAAAGAGGAGAAAATTGCAGTATTTGGGCACATAATGCGCAATAAGAAATACCATCTGCCGGAAGTTATCGTTCATGGAAAAATAGATGGGAAACGTGGCCAGGGACGCAGAAGAACATTCTGGCTTAAGAACTTAAGCCTATGGTCTTCAATGAACACAGCTGTTCTGTTAGAATAGCTTTAGATGGACACCAGTTCAGGCTACTGATTGCCAATGTTCTACAGGGACATGGCACTTGAAGAATGAAGAATAGAAAATCTGTTTGACTGATACTGTTATTGTTATGATGAAATAGAAATTGAGTAATTAATTTATCCTTGCAAGGTTTAATGTTCTGCCCTCAGTCTTATTTCAGGGAAGGTTTTAGGGAACCCCTCGTCAAGTAAGATTCTGCCTTTGTGGAGCTGGGGGCGGGGTCGAATTCCTATCACACATTATCTTACACTCTATTCTGTACAAACATATTAGAAAGGATTTGATCCATCCTTTAATCCACAGATGTCAAGGTTGTTCTGAAAAGTGGCTGGTCTCGTACTGCCTTTCAGACCATATAACATCCTTATAACATCCTCATATAACAACTCAGGTTGCCAACTTTTTTCTAGCTGCAATTCACAGAAAGGCTGTATTATCAGCAGAAGGTTCATATATGCATATGTTCAGTATGGCACCAGTTTGTCTCCCTGACTTTTGTACTGTATTGTTTTCTGTTGTTGTTTCCTTTTTTATTTTAAACAGGTCATATGACCACAACAAACTGATGATGATGATGATGAATTAATTCTTCATCTTAAATATATTGCCGCAATGTCTTTTTTTCATTTATTAGAGAGATAATTTGTCAGCTCACCAACACTATTGGGAAATATTTGGTTAGAATATAAGAATGTCATTGCTCTGACACAAGGGTGATAAATATAACTTCTTAAAATGATTTAGCTATACACATTTACCTCAAATATATTGATCTCCAGTAGGACTAACCTCTGAGCAGAAAGGTATAAGATTAAGTGATTATCTAGCCTGAGTTAGAAACTGATATATCATTTCAGTATGATGATGGCTTTGCCTTGAAATCATGGCATATGGTCTCTCCCTCTCACAGCTGTCCTGGAGATTATACACATGGTACCTGGAGATTATACACATATCTTAATCATTCTCATCTGCCCACTGACATATTCAAACATTACGTCAGGTGAAACCATCAAGAGGGAAAGAACAAGTCTGTGTTTGACTTTGGGTGGTTCTTACTGGAAGCTTTAAGATAACAATATAATGAATTGCCTGTTCACTCCACCTTGACTTAAACCGTCATGCCATGTGAACTCTAGATACTATTAGATAGTTTGATGTGTTACATGAATTATGTAATGACTTGTAGTGTCTTGCCTTACTTGGGAGCTTCTATCCCTCAGAGATGTGATTTTGTTCGCATGATGCAGTCTTATTCTGCAGGGAAAAGGTTGTGATTGTCCTGCATTTAAGGTTAGGTCTTCTTATTTGCTACAGTAATGTTTTAATGCTATGTTCATGTAGGTTTTTACATCACAAAACTCCTGTTTGTTGTACTACTACCCCAGGGCTGGCCTGGTTTCTGTCTTGCATCATAATATAGTTTTTGTATCTTAACTCTTTTATCATTACATATATATTGCTGCTAGCTTTCTCAGCACTTTCCCTTCACTCTAGATTCACTGAACCTGGATTTCTATAATGAGTCTTTCCTACCCCATTCCAGGAAATAATTTGCAAAAATGCCTTTAATATAGATCTCAGCACTTCTTTTCTCTTTTCACCCCCAGCAGAATTGGAATTCCTCTTGAGAACATAGTCAGGATGGCAGATCTGAGGTTAATGTTACACAATAGTGTCTCTAGTTGCCATACGAAATTGCCTGATATTTGAACATAATTCATAGAAAAATGAGAATAATAAAACAATAAAACTTTTATCATTTTGTCTCAAAACTGCAAGAACTCAATGATTCATTTTAGTTTCTACCACCTTCCAACCATATGCCTGACAAAGTACGTGTACCTGAGAATGTACTAGAGTTTCTTAGAGATGACATGAGGCTTCCTACAGAAAGGCAGTAGATACATCTTTATATAGCATTAGAAGATTGTTACTTGTGTGACAGTTGTGCAACACACCAAAGTTCAACCATTTAAAAACATGGAGGAAAAACTCTACCTGCCAAGTTAGCTGATGCAAGAAAAAGTCCAATTCATCTTAGACAGATGAGGTTCACTATTTAAGTATAATTATTGTTGTTTATTTTCAATATGTTTCCTTTTCATTGGGGAGGGGGTAGCACTTCATATTCTCCATATTCAAGCAGCTCAGCCATCATCCTTCTTTGGTTCTTTCTAGAAGTAAAGTTAAAAGGAGTAAGTGGTACTAGCCAGCAACTCTTCAATCTACTCCCCCATTCACTTGCTCCATTGAAAATAGAGAGAGAAGGATAAAATAAAGACATCCTTCCTATATTGGCACACTTTTTAAGAAGGTGGTTTGGACTGGGGAGTGAATGTCAACTGTATGGACAGATTGAATACTAGCCTTGTGGTCAACAGTACCTTCATTTGCAGCCCTATATAATTTTCATTCTGGGGAAATAAAATGGTTTAGTGCAAAAATGTATAAACCATAGTATTTTGAAATTTCATTTAACTGATTCCTCAGTCGTTTTAATTAATTGGTGCAAAACAAATATGTCTCAGAGTCAGTTGAGTCCAATTACATATTGACGGAGAGAACGGCAGAGTTGCACACAGCTGATTTCATAGCCACCTCAGTCAATGGGGTAGTGTTTTTATTCTGCCTGGAAAAGGCAGCTTTTAAAAACAGATTTTTAGAACAAGATAGTGTACTGAGGATTAAAGCATTGCAACTCTAAAGTAGTGGGCTGCTGAATGAAGCAATATTAGTGAAGGTGCAATAATAAATTTAGGAGATATCCTGTTATCCATTGGAAAATGTTGAACAGGAGATTCCCGGGTTCTTCCCACAGGTTGTAAGAATTACTCTACTCTACAAAGTACTTCCAGACCTATTCTGGAAAGTACTTTGAATTTATTAGATCATTGTTCTCATGTCAGATTGAAGATCTTAGATAACTGCATTTTTTAAAAAGTTACATGTTGAAACCTATATTTTTAAATTATACCAGTGTAATGAGGAAATGTTATTTCTGTACTGTCAGTGTACATAATATGTGTGTTATTGTGCATGTTTTTGTGGGAGGGGGAGATGGTAATTTTTTGTGTTTTTATTCATTCATTCATTCATTCATTCATTCATTCAATCAATCAATCAATCAATCAATCAATTTATATACTGCCTGTCTGACAGAAAGCCACTCTGTCCTCGGAAATTCCATTGAGATAGAAGACTTGACCCAAGAACACAAAAGCAGTTTTACTGTGATTGCATTCTCAGTTTCATTCATTATCTTGAATATCGTCAGTTACTTCCTAACGTAGGTATTTAAACACACACACACACACACACACACACACACACACACACACACACAGAGAGAGAGAGAGAGAGAGAGAGAGAGAGAGAAAGAGAGAGAGAGAGAAAGAGAGAGAGAGAGAGAGAGATTACATACTCAAAGCTTCTGATTATGTTTCATAGGATTTGGAAAATGAGAGAGCATGCCAAATTATTTTGAACCTGATATCCATCTTATCTACCATAATGCACATGTTGTTCCTCTGAATGTTTTTATTCCACTGTGTTTTAGTGTGAACAGTCTCACCTTATGAGAGAGCATGAAGATATGCAAGAGCGAACAACACTTCGCTATGAAGAACGAATCACAGAGCTCCATAGCATCATTGCAGAACTAAATAAGAAAATTGATCGACTGCAAGGAACTACTATAAGGTATAGTGAGCCTCTTGTGTCAGCTGGAAACCATTGTGAGGGTTCTTCTCATGCATCATGAAATCATTCCTCCCTTTTAAACATATCAGAAATCGATATCTGGAAAAGAGATTTGGTGTTTGTTTCTTTGTTTGATTTTTTATTTTTAAGAGCTAGTGAATTATGTTTTGCAGTTTTTAAAGTATTTATTTGACCTTCGTAGTAAATGGAGCACTATGTGGCTGCATGTGTGTACTTGCAAATGTTGCATTAAATCTAGCCATTGCCCCTGATGCAGGTGACATTGCAGTGGCTAAAAAGATCAAGCCAACGTTCATTCTTAAACGTTCTCATCTCACTGACAGCACAGTTGCTTATATAAGTTTAGCTGTCTTGGGAATTCATTTTTTTAAGAAATGAGGGATTCAGTTGCAAGCAATTTGATTTGAGGCCTAGAAGATAAATGTCCAAAGCCATGTGAACTTTGACTAGGTTTTGAAGATATACATTATTCACAAACACCACAGTTTTGTCAAAAAGAGTCTGTAAGGGCTGTGGTGAAAAACTAGCTGGGGATGTGACATGTTTACAGATGGAAATAACTTCATACTGTGAGCATCAGTATTCTAGGTCTGAGTTATGAAAACACTTTATACTGTGTATAATATATAAACAAGATTGATTCTTTAATGTGCACATTATCAGAACTGCCTGTGAATTCTATTGATTCAAGGGCATCAGATTTTTTTTTTGCTGTAAGTTTTTATTTTTATTGTGAGGCATCTTTTTATTAACAAAAGGAAAAAGACAAAGGTCAAGAGAAACATTAACATAACATTGTAATTTTACTTATTAATTCATTAACCACCTTAGGCACCTGCTATTTACACAATTTAACAGTGTTACATTTGTCTCCCAATTCCATCCTAGAAAATAAGAGACCAATAATCTAGATTATTTCCTAAAGCATGTTTCTTCTCAATTAAGTCATTCATATAATTCAGTAAAGGTTTCCAGGTTTCCATGAATTAACCATGCCTTTATTTCTCCTTTATATCTTCCAATCTTATTAGTTAATTTTTCCATCAGCACTGTTTGTCCTGTCCTGTTCATAAATGTCTGTAGCAAAAGCTCCTGTATGTTTCTCCATCTTTTAGCAATCTCACACCTTGCTGTCCCTATCATGTTTGCAATTAGCTCTTTATTAATCAGCTTCTCATTTCCCCCAGTAAATAATGAAAATAATAGCAATCTTTTATTCATAATTATTTTTGATTAATCAAGATCTCTAGCCAATTAATTACTTCATGCCAATATGCTTCCATATGTTCCAGTGCCCGCCTTTGCCCACAATTCTGGTTCAAGGGCATCAGATATCTCCCGTTTCACTTGGTGTGCCATAAAATCTATAGATTGAATTATTGTGTATTGGACCTTGTAGCTGATGGCTGATTCTTTTTTACATCTGGATGCATGGTCAAGACCTAGTGAATATTCACAACATTTCTTGTCCTCAAAGAAGACCAATGGTGTCTCAGTACACCCCATTGGTACCCCTGTCAATAAAGTAGCCAGTCAATGTGAGATTCTATTTGTTCTTGCAAAAAGAGAGCAAAAAGGCAATGTCCCCCCCCCCTTTTTTTGCCAATAGGAATGTTGAAGGGGAAACTTTTTGTACAAAAGGAGACTTGTATTTTGTGCATAAAATTTTATATTTTGTTTAAAAATATTTTACCCAAATTTCAACTTCTTGTGTAAAACATTATCAGCAAGAAAAATGTAAAAATTCAAAAAAAATGCATTAAAATATTAAAACCTCACCCAGCGAGAAGAAAAAGAAATTAAGACAGCAAAGCGTTCTGCTTCTATACCACCCCATAGCTCTTAAAGCACTCTCTGGATGGTTTACAGTTTATTTGTGCAGGCTACACATTCCCCCCACCCCACCCCAAGCGAGCTGGGTACTCATTTTACCAACCTCAGAAGGATAGAAGGCTGAGTCAAGCACAAGCCAATTACTTGGGATTGAACCCCAGGTCATGAGCAGTTATAGCTGCAGTACAGCAGTTTAACCACTGCACCACAGGTCTCTTCAGAGCAAAGATCTATCTTGTTTTCAATAAAATATTGTTTACTTTATAAATTATTTACACTGAATGTTGTTCAGTTTATCTAGAATGTTAGGTATTATCAACATGCTTTATGAGTTACTTGATTTTAAAGAAAAAAAAGTTTCTTTATCTTAGTTTACTTTCATCTTAAAACAAAACCACCAGTTTCCATCTCCACCTTTTTCAACCTACCCAAAATGATAAGTGGGATATTTAGGGAGAAGTTTTACCAGTTCCACACACTCAGTGAGCTTCCATAGTTGAGCAGGGAATCGAACTCAGGCCTTCTGAGTCCTAGTATGCCACCCTGTCCCCAACACTACATTGGGTATCACAAACTAGGGATAAATAAATCTATTTCTAATCCATCTCATTTTCTCATATGCTCCTTATTAGACAATACTGTGACATCAGGATTTACTAGGCATAATTGCTTTCTTGATCCTAGTTGGGGCGGCAGTGAGCAAGTTGCCATCACCAAGGCTTATTTACAAAGCCTCATTCAGAGGCAACCGTTTCACCTGGTGCAGTTGACCTCTTACAGTGTTCAGTTCCTTTTTTTGTTTTCAGATTTTGCACAGCATGTATGTCTAGAAGAGTCATATGTAAACAGCCTCTTTTCTAGGACAAAGTAATGCTCAGATACAAATGGACAGATGTGTTAGATGGCAGCAATAAAAAGGATTGCTCAATATGAAGCAATGTGCAGTGGGTTTTTTTATTTTTATATATATGCTATCTTTCTCCCCATAAAGGACCCAAGGCAGGTCATAGTAAATAAAGCAACAGATTATAAAAACCTGGCAAAAATATAATTAAATACATTCAAATACATATTGAGATTAAAATCAAGTTTAAAATCTATTCAAAAACAATTTAAAATCTCAATACCAGCATTCCTGAGACAGCTTACTGCTTAAAAGTAAGCATAAAGAACATCAGTCTGCCAAAAGTATGACTGATATTTCCTCTACCCAGCACTTATAGACCAAGTTTCATTTCCATTGATCCTAATACTTTGCTCTCTTTATTTATTCATAGAGAACTAATTATGCCTAACAATGAATACAATATGCATTCATGTTCAAGTGCCAATTTGGTCCTGACAAAGAACATAACACCCTGCCACAAGACAGCCTCAGATTATTGTAATATGTTAAATATTCTGCTATAAACACCATGTTCCTTAAGATATTCACTAGAATCTGTTCTGCTTATTCCATCTATTCACACGACACATCAGCTGTCGGGGGCTTATTGTTGATTGCCTCAAGGCTTCTGTTTGGGAAGTCAATAGGAAGAGCTGTGTCTCTACACATCCCTTCTTGGGCTGTAAATGAAAAGTCACTTCTGTTTTATTTATCTGGCATTTTGTGCTGTTGAAGTGAAAATATTTTCTTGGAGTTTTAAATCCCCCCCCTCTCTGTACATTACCTGTTTTCAAGTGGTACCTTAGGAATTAGACCTAAATCCTTTTTCTTAGTCCCAACTAGCGTGGATTCATTGTGAAATATCTGAGAGTCCCATTAGTTCAGTAGGTTTACTCTAGTTGGACTGACAACTCAATCTGCTGTCAATGACGTCTGTTGTAAAAGCCAGTTTGCAGGCATGGGAAAAGAACACACTTGTGTAAGAATAAGAGACGCCAAAAACTGGTAAGAGAATATGAATGAGGCATGCAGTGGCTTTTGAGTAATTGTTTCCTCTAGAAATGTTTGTTATTTTGTTGCTTCTGAATGTTTTAAGATTCCATTACATACATTAGGAATAATCTTCACATACTTTTAAAAATTACTCTAATGTTCCCCCTCAATTCATTTATTAACAAATTATTTGCAAAACTGGCAGGTGCCAAGACTGCACAACTTGTTCTACAAGCTTTATTATGTGATCTGTGAAGTATGGTCACTAGCCTATTAATCCATCAGTGCTCATAGTAGACTACTAGAAAGCTACTGACACACACCATAGTTGTCACTTTTAAAAGTGTGTAATAAAAATCACTGTCGAAAATTATCTGAACATGTTTTAACATCATTACTTTTGGTACCTGAGTCTGACAAAAAATTTAGTGTAGTGAGTAGCTGAAAAACGAATTAGGACTCACAAGGCAGAGATGTGGAAATTCATTTGGAACTGATACTGCTATGTGTGGACGCATGCATATATGTAAAAACACACACATCCCATATATATCAGCCCAGCAATACAGATGGTTTCTGCTTCACTGCAGGTTAAAACTTCTGCTGGTATACGTCTGAGTTAGTCTTTAAGGTGCCACATGTTTTGTGTCTTTTGTTTTGTTTTGTTTTTCTTTGATTTTTGCCTGCAATTCTTGGAATAAGTGGACTCCCCCCCCCCCCCCGCCGCCTTAGTGCAGCCCAGGGTTATTTTTACAGATTTATTGGTGAGGCATAAGATATGAAATGAGAACAAAGACAACAAAAATGAGATATTGAACAAAGGAGATAATGATTTTGCAAATTTGATCCTTCAGAAGTATCTAATTGTTTTAAAAGGTGGTATGTCAATTGTATTTTAAATGAGAATCTGAGGGAACATTTTACTCAAATGTATTCTAGAGAAATAAGGAAGATATTTGCAAATCTTAGCACAGAGTATTCAGAACATGTGAGGAATAATTCCAGTTACTTACATATCTTAGAAGTCTTACTGGATAAAGGTTACCAAGGTGATACAGGAAATTGAAAGAGATAATGAACCTTAACGCCAAACCCATCCCCCAAACAACATCTTTTATACAGCAGAAGAGCAGAGGTAAGTTTTGCTGAAATCTAATACTGTGAAAATGATTATAGCTAAGACCTGGAAAAGAGTAAGTAATCCATCAGTAGAGTTCTGGCTCCAGGAAGTCTGGTTTGTAATTCCCATAAGTAAAATTGCATGGGTTTGGGACGGAACATGCCATTGAACTGTTTAAGAAAAATGATCATAATTTGAGGATTGTCAAATCTATATAAGATTCACTTGATATTCATGCTGACATTTTGTCTGGGTGAAGTCTTTTTATAGGAATATGATTTTGTATTTGAATGATATTAATTGCATTTCTTCTGGTTTTAAAATATCCTTCTGAACTTAAAATATAAACATTCAAAAACCGTAAAATTGTTCCAATGGACCATAAAATCTTCTGCTAGTAGTAGTGGGTGGACTAGAAACCATTCATACAATTTCAAGTAATGAAATAAAAAGAAACCAGAAAGGTAAGACTACCTGAAGCTCTACCATTTAACATGTCTAGCTCCTGTGTTTATTTTATTATTTAAAATGTAGTGTATGTCTATGTTTTCCTGTAGTCAACTTGCTGTGCATGTCATAACATTGCAAAATGATATATAATAAATGAAGCTGGCGAAACAGTTGATTCATTGGGTTCCCTTACATGAGGGAAATTTTATTAAGTCAAATTGCTGCTTATTAACATAAGGGAATGAAGTGGGTTGTGGCTGTGGGATTTGATTGCTTGCACACCACCCAGAGTAGTGTGAATTCACTAATTATGTATACAGTATATTAATTGGACAGACATAGATACATAAGGTGGACAGTGGTGAGGAAAGTAGTGGGGGAGTCCATTATACATGCATGTGAGTCTCACCACGTTAGTTTCTAAATTTAAAGAAGTAGTGCAATTAGTTTGTGGCAAAGAACCAACTTTTAAAGACATCTGTTTTAAGTGTCACAACATAAATTTGATGATTTTGGTACTGTTCTCACAGGAAAATACATTTCATCTGTATTTTTTCTCACTGCCTAGAAAGCATAGCATTTAACCCATAATTTGTAGGCAAACTCTTCAGATTTACAAAACTACTTTCTTAGAAGACGGAGTAATGTTACACATCCAAGAATGGGTAGATTTGAACCACTTATGGGTACTGTCTTTTTTTTTTAAAGAGAGCTATGCTAAAGATGGAAAGTGCCTTCTTATGAAGAGATCTGACCAAAATATTAGCATAAATATAATTGTAACAAACTCTTTTCACATAAGACCTCACACCTGAGTATGTCAGAGTGCTTTAGCATCACTAATTAAAGTGGAATGAATGTTGGAAACCAGCCAATGCCTAGATTGTGTTGGGAGCCATGACAGAATTACTGTGCATATCTCCTGTCAACACTCCAGATGAATTGGTTCATGGTGATGAGGGTGGGGAAAGTATCCATGTGTCATTTGTTTAATTTCTCACATTATGTTTAACTAGGAGAAGCAAACATAAAGGGTACACTCTACTGTCTTGCTTGTTTCCCTTTTTAATTACTGTTCATATCAGGATAAGCAGCGTGCTAATTTAAAGAAAGCTTTGTTGGATCTGATCTGATCAAACACCAGCGGAACCTACTAGTTAAACAATAAGCTAAGCATTCTTGGAACCTATTGTGTATTCCTGTCGCAGAGAAGATGCTGTGATAGGTATGCTACCCCATAGATGTGATTGCAGCTATACCTAAAAACTACAAGAGGCCACCTGATGATGGTATAAGAGACCTTCGTTTTCAGAGAATACTTAAACATATTACTTTGCACAAAGAAATCTTGCCTGGTGAATTTTATTTCAGAAGAGAAGTATTTTATTCTAGCAGAACAGTGAGATAAAGCTTAAATACTATTTTAAAATAACGTACTATCTGTTTTACATAATTCATTACATGTTCTATACGTTGCATACGTTCTATATCGAGACCGCATTATATGAACTGTGAAAGAGCGAGGGACCACTGTGTGTGTGTGTGTGTGTGTGTGTGTGTGTGTGTGTGTGTGTGTGT
>JAHTLZ010000237.1:53326698-53365520 GCA_023846285.1 Phrynocephalus versicolor
AATAATAATAATAATAATAATAATAATAATAATAATAATAATAATAAACCTGATGCCTTCTGCATATTTTGTACTGCAACTCCCATAATCTCTGGCCATTGGGCACCATTGCTTATACTAATGGGAGTACAAACATCTAGAGAGCACTAGGTTCCCCCCACCTGGTTTATATGAATTCCACAATAGAATTCTCTCCAATAGACAAATTAATTGTCTTATGCAGGTTTATGGAATACTTTGGCTCAGGCTTCAGCAGTTTCTAGGGGATACCTATTTTTCCTGTGTTCAATGAATGGTGATGTGAGTCTATAGCCTTTATATGGAAACACTGGTCTCCCAATGTCGTGTAGTGGATAGAGTGATGGACTAGGATTCTGGAGAACAAGGTTCAAATGCCATGGAAACTCACTGTGGGAGTGGAACTGGTAAAACCACTCCTAAAATATCTCATTTACCTTGAAAGCCTTTTTAGGTTTGCTAATACACACTGGAACACACACACTGGAAAATAGATCTAAAATACTAAGTACAATATAACACAGCAAGGAAATTATGCAAGAAAAAACAGAGGAGATGAGAACAATGGGAAAGAGACAGATTGGCAATAAATGATCATGTTTTGCTATATGAAGTTCATTAAAAATGAAGTCTGACCAGTTTCAAATCATTTTAGAAGATGTTGTTACTCTTCGTAGCTTCCAGCATTTCCTAATTGTCCAAACAGGGAACATATTTGGGTTAATCCATGAGGAATGGATTAGCCCAAAGGCAGGTTATCTTTCAGTAAGTACTGCTCACTAAACTGAGAAAAGGACAGAAGTAGTCCCTTGCATCTCTTGTGGTGTAAGTTGTCTTACATTAACCCAAAAGGAACAGTGCTTCAAAGGATGAAATGGTGTTATGATCTGTAGAAGGATGGTATTATCTCCAGTTTCTACCATCCATCATGAAAAAATTGCCAGAAGCGGAAAGCAAGATCTGCTTGCTTGTCACTGCCGTAATGGAAATACTTGTTGCGGTTTTGTTTCAAATACAGGCAACTGCTAGAATGATAAGGGGCATGGTGGCTCAGTGGAAGGGGAATGGTGGCTCAGTGGACTAAGGTTTCTGAAAACTGTCAGCTGCAAAGTTAGGAACTCGGCAATTTGAATCCCGGGTGCCACGCAGCGGAGTGAGCTCCCGCTGATGACCCCAGCTCCTGCCAACCTAGCAGTTTGAAAGCATGTAAATGCAAGTAAATATAAAGGTACCACCATAAAAAGCGGGAAGGTAAAACAGTGTTTCCTTGCAGCCATGCCGGCCATCTGGCCATGGACTTGCACAACACTGGCTCTTCAGCTTGAATATGGAGATGAGCACTGCCCCAAGAGTTGGATACAACTAGCATGCATGTTCGGGGGAAGCCTTTAACTTTACCTTACTAGAATGATAATCACACTTTGCAAAAACAGATTACTCCCACGCAAATGAGCCAAGCCACACTCTGCATGGGAAGACACAAAATATTCATTAGTATAGAGGGGAGTATTTCCTGCCATCATAACAGTATGTTGCATGATTCAAAAAATGTTTTCAAAAGACCCTCCCATTGATAACCCTCTGATGTATATGAAAGACCCCTTTGTTAGTGAATAATGCATGATTATAAAACTCAAGCATATAACTTGGAAGTCTGTGCAGTTAAACAAATGTAAATTAATAACTCTAATGATTAGATTGTTGGTTTTTGTGGCGAGAATGAGTGCCCATTCAAGCTATCTTTTAGAATTTTGCAACCTTTCCCCACTGTCCCACCTTCCTCCAATAAAGAAAGAATGGTAATATATATATATATATATATGTTCATTTTCAGGTGACTTGCTGTGTCTGACATATTTTCTTTGTTTCACAGATACCTGTAGTGACTTGAACTCTGAACTGCAGAGAGTGCTGACAGGACTGGAAAATGTTGTCTGCGGGAGAAAGAAGAGTAGCTGCAGTTTGTCTGTGGCAGATGTGGACAGACACATTGAACAACTCACAACTGCCAGTGAACACTGTGACTTAGCCATTAAGGTGTGGTAACATTAAGTAGTTGCTAGCTTTATTGTGTAACTTTTGAAAGCCTTATTAGGCTTGCTATTAAATTATTTTGTAATGAAAAATAATTTCATAACATCAATTGTTGGCCTGCTATACCAGTAGAGTCATTGGGTCACAGTATGTCTGTGGAGATTCTCAGTCATCCAGACGAGGTTATCTGGGAATTAAGTCACAGCAACTGGACTTCTTCTGAGTCACAGTAAACAAAACAAAGCAAAAAATAAAAGACAGATCAAACTACTAAAATTATAGCTTCGCACATCCATCTTTGCAGCCCTCGTCACTGGGTGGGAAGTTGTCATGTCATGGAACATTCATAAACATCCTCACTGTTGTTCTGGTAACCGCAATCCAACATGGAGAAGTAATGTAACTTCAGTGGCAAATGCAAATAGTCTGATTGTATGAGTTGAACACTACACATAGCTTAAGAGTAGTAGGAACACAGTGCTGTTGGCAACAACAAAGGAGATTGCAGACATTTTGTGTGGCTTTAGGAGAATAACTCAGCTGGGCCATCAGATAGAAAAATTAAAGAATAGAGACAACAACAAAATAACTGAGAAGCAAAAACACAAAGAAGGATATATGTAGTAAGGCACGCACTGAAGGAAAGAAGGGTAGAATGATAGTTGAAGAAAGAAAGAAAGAATCAAATATGGAGAGGAATGAATTGATAGAACCTAGTGACACAGAAGGCTGTGTGCTAAAGGTAAGAAATAAAAATTTTAATAGGCCATAAGTAAACTGAAATCGAGTAAGCAAAATGTGGATGGGCAGCTTGAGGGTAAACAGGTTGCACTGTGAGCTGAAAAATAGGGACCTAAAGAAAATAAAAAGTGGGACAAAGATGATTTGTGATGACAATAGTGAGCCAAGCTGAAAGAACTAATGTGGATTAGGGAGAGAGAAGACTGGGAGTTCCCTGCTTATCTGTGGAGAGATAGGCATCCATTCTCCAGTACTGAGCAGTAATACTGGGGGAAGGATACTTAGGAGAAGGTTTGGCGGTTGTTGGACAGGACAGGGCATACCTGCAAGCCAAAGTTTACCTATTCCCATGGCCATATGTGGTATGGCAAGAGATTCCCTTCTCTAATTATTCTTAATATGGTTTCTTTGTTCTCTTCTATAGGACAGAGCTGGCCTCTGTCATTAATTCCCTTGGTAACCTCTAAATTAGATTTCTGTAATATTGTCTGTATCAATCTGTTCATAAAATAAGCTCTTTTTCACAAAGACACATATTAACAGAATGTTTTAATTCTGTTCTAAAGGAGGTGAATCTGACCTCAGAAGTATTTTCTAGTCTGTAAGACAACTGTTTCTAAAGTGTTCTGCTTATATACCGCCCCATAGCACTTCAAGCAGTCTCTGGGCGGTTTACAATTTAATGATGTAGGCTACACATTTTACTGACCTTGGAAGGACCTGGGATTGAACTCCAGGACATGAGTGCAGTTTTAGCTGTAGTACAGGCATTTAACCACTGTGCCATGAGGCTCCCTATTTCTAAGCTATGGTTTGTCCAGAATGCAAAAACTATCCAGTGTACAGTACTGCAATTGTTTGCACATGTTCTACTTGAGTAGAGTCTTGGGATTCAAAGCATACAGATCTGAACTTATTAGATGTTTCCAAAACATGAAGGGCAAGGGTCCCGTGTATGGAATCAGAAATTAGTGAAAGGTGGGCTCTTTTCAGAGGTAGATTTTTGTTTTTCTGGTGGGACAGATAAGCTTAATTTTTATACCAGTGGTCTAACCAATCAGAAAATAATTCTGTGGCTGTCTTCACCTCCTTTGAATAGTATCCAGAATATTCTATTGATATGCATCCTTGTTTGAATGTTCCGTAAAAAGAAAAGATTTTGTCTGATTATTAATTCATTGGAAGGACAATAGAGTGTTGACACATTGGGTGGCACTGTAGAGGGCCATCTGGGTATTTAGACTGCATGAATGAATGAACTTTGCATGATGAGTGACCCCATAAAGCAATTGGACTGTTTAGTGAGGGGTAAGAATGGAAAATAAGTGAAGGGAAACTGACTTACAGTTTTCACTGAGAGAACACTGTCCAGAAAAAAAAAATCTTCTCTGCAACTTTTTTTTAATTGAAAGACTCACTTGTGGTCTTCAGTCCCTATAACAGGAAAATACATTTATTTCTTTAAATCTTAAATTATTGTAACCACTTTAAATTGTGTCAATTTCGCATTTTAATTTGTGCATGCTTTGTAAGACATTTTGAAAGCATTGCTTGGAGTGAAATTTAAAAAAAAATGATATGACGGTGGCATTTTGAATTCTACTCAAGCTCTTTTCCTCCTCTAGGGGTTTTTCTTTGTATTTTGTATTTTTATTTTTTATTTTTGTTCAACGGGAAGAATGCCAATGCATTACATTTATTTATTTTCCTCAAAGGGTTTTTCTTTTCTTCTTTTTTGTCACACTTCAGAAGCGAAGTTCACTCAAGCATCTAGAATTCTGAAACCTCTGTGACATTTTCTGAATTCTGATGTAAAGCACATCCATGGATGTAGCTTCAGAGTTTATCTTTTATGTAAACTGCTAGGCTAGATCTTGGGAGTGACAGCTAAACAGAGAGAGACAGCGCTCTTTAGAAGCTGTCTTGGAGGGTTTGTTTTAGTCAAAAGTAGCGAGATAAAACTCTCTGGATTAGCCTTCCCAGTCTGATGCCTTCAGATGTGATAGCTTACAACCTCATGATCCAGGGGGGACAATCAAGTTAAAGAAGACTGTATTGCAGTAGTCAATGAACTAGTTCACTCACCAGGAAGGAGATTTTGCTGCAGTTACTATTATGGCTTTTGTTGTTAGGAAGAAATCAACCAAAAGGAATTCTGCATTGCCTGTGCCACCCATGTTCACGCTTACACGCAAGTATTCACTTCCCTGGTGACATCCATGCCCAAAGTTCTTCTTATTTATTTATTTTTAGCATTTGTCTCACTTGTTGGTTGGATCTGGTAATCCATGCCCACAGTTAAAACAGGGAAATTATTGTCAAAGCTCCACTAGAAGAAAATGGGATTTGAATGCAGAAGTTGCCACTAAACATGTTTTCCTTGGTCTGCACTAAAATTTCATGAGATAGTCCTAGAAATGTGTTATCAATGAGGTATCATATGGAAGAATTTGTGTGTTTGAACTAACATTCATGATTAAATTTTCTGGACAAAGTGCATGTTTTTTAAATAGAGAGAGCGATTGTAGACTGTGCCATTTAAAAGTACGAAAAAGATAGGACATAGGAGCCATGTTTAATTAGTAACTTATACACCATGTTTAATTAGTAGCTATTCATAAGCAATGGAAGGTGTGGATGAGCAAACAAGCCTTATCTCTAGCCTTACAGTATCTCTCCCAGTTCCATATCTGCAGGCATTCTTCTTTTTTTCACATGTGAACTGGGCTTGGAAGCAAAAGACCTGAAGTGATACAACAACAAGAGGTACAACTGTAGAAGGTTAGATGTGCGTGCATGCATGCGCACACTGTGTCATAAAAGTTAGGCCTTCTTAGCCTCATTTAATATGAGAATGGGTAGGCATATCAATAAATATGCGTGGCTGTATCAGTATAAGTAGATTATGAAGGAGGCGGAAAGCCGTGTGGTCTTCCCAGTGGCATTGGACTTGCCAGCAAAGTGTATTTGATTTAAATCACTTTTATTTAAATCACTAGTCACTAAAGCTCGGTTTAAATCATTATTTTCTACATAAAGACTCATTTTTGCTGGAGTTGTTTTAATCTTAATATTTACGACCAGATGAAGGTTTCATTGTTAAAGTAATAACTTTTCAGATTAGTTTTACAGTTATATCAGAAAACTACTGATTTGGTGGTTATATACCATTAGAAATACATAAATAGATACAGTGGTACCTTGTGTAAAGGAATTAATTCGTTCCAAATGAAATTATGTTAAGCAAATTTTCCTTTATACAAATTCCCATAGGAATGCATTGAAAATGGAGTAATCCCATTTTTATGTTGTACGGATTTTCCCCATAGGCAATTCTGTTAAGCAAATTTCCCCTATCTCTAGAATTTTTTATGTTGTACAGATTTTATGTTATGCAAGCTTTTTGTTATACAAGGGTCCACTGTAATTATAAAATCATTGCAAGTTGAACTATCTCCAGTTTAATAGATTACAGTAACCCACCTGCCGATCGCGGGGCTTAGGGACTCGCCCCACCCGCGACCCACGTAAATCTGCGATATGCGGAAGCGGGTGGGGGGCGGGGGCGATCCCGTGCCTTTCCCAAAAGCCTCAGAGGAGCGTGGGGGTGGCACAGAGCGATCCGATCGCCCCCCGCGCGGCTCCAAGGCCTTTCGGAGGTGCCCGGGAGGGTTGCAGAGAGGGACGCCGTCCGTCCCCGCAGCCCTTCCACGTGGCTCCGAAGCACTCCAGAGGCGCCCGGGAGGGTTGCGGAGAGGGACGCCGTCTGTCCCCGCAGCCCTCCCGCATGGCTTCGAGGCCCTCCGGAGGCGCCCAGGGGGGCTGCGGAGAGGGACGCCAGCCCTCCCTGCATGGCGCCGGCCAGGGGGCGACGGAGAGCGACGCTATCGCCCCCCACCGCCACCGCCCCCCAGGCTTCTCGGAGGAGCGGGGGGAGCGCACAGAGAGACCAGATGCCCCCCACTCCTGCGGTGCAGGTACCGCGATCCTGCAGTGTAGCGGGACCATGGGACCTGAACCACAAAATGGCGGGGGGTGACTGTAATCATTCATATTTGGACAACTGTTCTGTTGTACTTTATTGGAAGGAGAAAATAATCATTACCTTAATAATAACAATTTAAATAGTTTTATTTGACCAAAACAATAACATTATATGGCATTATGTATGATTGTATTTGCTTAAAAATCCATGTTTGTTAACTGATATGGTTAAAATATCTTTAAAAACTTAGACTGACAGTCAAGATTAGTGTTGGCGAACGTTTGAGAATATCTTCTAGAAATATTGACCCAAATAATTAAAATATCTGGGAGATCATGATGTTGTGAATGGATTAATACAGCCTAATGCTACATAATTAAAAACTAATTTCATGATGAATAACCTTTGGACTATAATGTGTTTTAACTACAACATGATTTTTAGAGTGATTTTTTTCCTCAAAAAGCATTTAAAATCAATTTAAATAAAAAATTAAAAAAACTGATTTAAATAAAAATCTGATTTTTTATTTTTTTAAAAAATATATTATTGTTTTATTTTTTTAAAAAAAAATCATTGATTTTTATCCACCCTGCTTGCCAGAGTTGGTCATGCAGACTGAGGCCAATGGCAGTTAAAGTGGAGTGATAGCTAAGGATCACATGTTCTCTGTCTGAAGCCTGTGTTTTCATTTATGTCACTGGAATTAGGAGCTTCTCCCAAAGATTACCTCTTTTTTTGAAGCTGTATGTGAATCTTCTCTTGTTAAAACTATTAGCAGCAGCCTTACATAGATTTAAAAGACTGCATATGGCATACCTGTCCATTTCTATATGTACCAGTCTGCGAGCTGCAATGTTTTTGTTAATATGGGGTAGCTCATCTGGTTAACAGTTGCTTTGTTTTGCTTAATTAGTTCATGTGAAAGCAGCAGTCCACTTCTGTATTGAATGATTAAACAGAGTGCACTCTTCAGCCCATTTTAGAACCTAATTAGGTACTTTAATATCTAGTGAACAAATGTGTTGTATAAATGTCAGTGGCTTGCTGTTGCTTAGCAAGATGGGAATGACAATTGTCATTTTTAATTCAAAATTTTATTCTACGTTCTAAATTTATACTGCCAATCAAAAATCATTTAGGGTTTTGAATTAAAAAGGCATAAAAACAGAATACTTGGTGGATGATATTAATGATGATATCATTTGCATGTTTGTAAAGCCATGCTTTTACTGAGAACAGTCCTTTTCCATTAAATATAATTGCAACAAAGTCAGTTTGCTAAATTGTGACCTCACAATGCAGATAACACCTGTAAGGTTAAATTATGGTGATTCAATTATCTATTTTTTTCAAATATAAAACAATATACTGCACCTTTATAACTTGGTGACATAAAATTGAGTTGTGAATTACATGGAGTAAGATCAACAAAACCTAGACTTGCAGTTATAATGCATGTTCATAGAGCATATGTATAAACATTTCCTTGCTAGTGGCATGCCTTGTCAGATTTGAAGGTGCCTCTTTCAATAGCCTAAGAAAGTTTCCTCTGTTTTGAGTCTTTATCGTGTTTTATCAAGCAGACTCCAGTATTCTAGGAATTCATGTCTTTTGAGATGCCCACTACCTTGTCAACAGAAAAGGTCCTCTCTCATATGCCTGTGAGGGTAGTAGGACCAAGAGAAAGTCCCACCTGATGATCTTAATGCACAGGCAGGTTCATAGAGGGAGATTTGGTCTCTGCAGCCATCAGCACATTGACAAACATCCCCTGCCCCAAGCTTAATGGTTGTTTGTGAGAGCCTGTCTGCCCCAGCCATTATCATAACAGTGTCAGATCTCAAAAAGTAAAAGGTCTGCTGTTGACACTTGTAGATTTGTGGGCCAGTAACTCCTGATTTGTGTTTTCTTAGATTATTGTAAGTTAATCATTTGGCTAGATATGGAGAAAAATAGTTTCAGTTACTGCAATCTAATAAACCTGTAAATCTGTTTTTCAGGAAATATCTGGACTAGGCTTTGAGTTACCAGGGCTAGCTGATCTACAAAGATGTGTGAGAGCTACCTGTTTTGAATGAATGAATGAATGAATGAATATTTAAGCACATTAAAGTATTCATCTGTAAGTCTTTGATTGACAGTTCCGATTAAGTATGGCAACTTATTGAAGTGAAAATCCACATTGTATGCAAGCATTGGTCAAATAAGCCCCAAAACAGGTTCAGCAAGTATTTCTCAACATGGTATTAAGGAAAATGAGCATATTGTCTATACCTAAAACAGTTACAATGATTGATTGTTTGAACCCTGGTTTCTTCTTTCTTAGAAGAAATTCAAAGAACAAGTTCCAGAGTAAACATGTATAGTGCACTGTTAACTCAGTTTTGACGTGCGGAGATCATTTCCCAGGTTTTGCACATACAGAGTGTCCAGAAATGATTCATCAGTCCTTTCTTCTGAGGGTGTAGCTCAGTGATGATGATGATGATGGTGGTGGTGGTGGTGGTGGTGGTGGTGGTGGTGGTGGTGGTGATGATGATGATGATGATGATGATGATGATGATGATAATAATAATAATAATAATAATAATAATAATAATAATAATAATAATAATAATAATAAATAGTCTTGTGCCGTCACATGACTTAGGTAGAGAATATTCAGAAGTGGTTTACCATTCCCTCCATCTCGGGCACCATGGGGCTGTGCAGCTTGCCATAGCCACACCTTAGCTCTACTAATAGGAGGTACAGTGGAGAATCAAACTCCCGAACTTTGGCTCTGCATCCAGATACTGAAACTGCTGAGCTATCCAGCCAGCAAGAAGGCATAGTAGGGGATCAAATTCCCAGCCTCTTGAATCCACAGCCAGATGCCTAACTCACTCAGCTGTCCAGCCAGCATGTAGACATGTAGAATAATTAATACACCGAAGTAGCAGTAAGTGGGTTTGCTTTGACCAATAGCACTTAATGTGCATGTTGTCCCCAGCCCAGCCCCATTATTTTAGTCATCTCAGTAAGAGTGGGATTGGATCTCAATGTCATAAAATAAAAGCAATATATTTTAAACCAAAATTTGGAGCAACTCATCAAGATACCACAGGAAAATTCACATCTGATCACAGTTAAGCAATATGTTAAGTATGGAGTTTTATAGATAATTTTAGGCTTTGCTGGTGTACATTCAGTCGCATCCGTCAACAGAGAAGTAAAATGGTAACTTGACTGCAGCAAATGAGAGCACATTTTCAAATATAAATAGCCTTTGTAACAAAGAAAAGAATAAGAATGTGTCACTTTGTGGGTATGTCAAAGGCTTCTGCACTAACTATTATCATTCTATGTTGTTTTTCTGTTTTCCAGACAGTTGAAGAGATTGAAGGTGTGCTAGGGCGGGACCTATATCCAAATCTAGCTGAGGAGAGGACTCGGTGGGAGAAGGAATTGGCAGGCTTAAGGGAAGAAAATGAGAGCCTAACAGCCATGTTGTGCAGCAAGGAAGAAGAACTGAACAGAACCAAAGCCACCATGAATGCCATCCGAGAAGAACGAGACAGATTACGCAGAAGGGTGAGGCCACTAACTCATAGAAATTACTTCTAGTTCTATAGATAATATGTTTGTCAAAACAATTAGATGCAAGTGAGCAGCTCAGTTACCCATACCATTATCGTTCTTGCTTGATTCAGTTTTCCTGACCTCCTACAATGACTTCTTTCTTCACCTTTTTCTATCCTCCTGTAAATAGGTGTTCCCAAGTCTCTCCCCCGTTGCCCGAGTCTATTTTCTCACATACAAAACTTTCTAACTGAAAAGATGTACATTTCTTGGATAGCTGAGATACTCACTTGTTACCCTTTGTGGATACTTTAAATATGATGTGCAAAAGCATCCTTATTGGGAGTACAGTTGCAAGAAAAAGTATGATAACTTTCTGGAATTTCATGATGTTCTGCAATAAGCTGTGATCTGATCTTCCCCTAAGACAAATCTATTGACAAATCTAATGTACCTAAAATAATAACACAAAATATAATTCGGATCTTTCATGTCTTTATTGAACACAAAGAAAAAAGCAAAGAAAATTTAGTTGTTTTTTGTTTTTTGCGCTGTTTCGCCGTGTTCTGGAAGTTTTTCTTCATGACGTTTCACCAGACTTTGTGGCTGAACAATACTGAGCAACATGATTTTGCATTTATCTTGAAGGAGTATTGGGAGGATATGGGACCATAGCCATTTTTCTAGCCTTATATATACTTTTGTAAAAATAACAATAATAAAGTAACAAGTTACTTGTTAGTACTGAGTAACTAAAGTGTTATGCTTAAAATAGCAGTTTACTTACCAGACTGAAGCATACACAAGTATTTTTCTGAGGTTCAGGTTGAGCTACTTGGAGCTACACTCTTTCTTAGTCACTTGCTGGTACTTGTTTCTTTTATCCTGGATTCCAGCAGCTGATCTTAATAAGGTAAATTAGCCTACTTACACAGGCCTATCTTCCCATTGTGTATCAGTGACCTGCTGCCTGGGTGCTCTAAACATGATCTCATAGTTAATTAACGTGAAAGAGCAGCAGCCCACCATGACATGAAAACAGGAGCTATAAACAAGGAACATGCAGACCTAAAATGATTTTAACTGTGACATGGAAGTAAATCAGATTTTTAAAAAATTAATTACAAAGACATCAAATGTTCCGTGTGTGTGTGTGTGTGTGTGTGTGTGTGTGTGTGTGTCTGAAGGAGGACTGGAAGAGGAATGAACTTCTGTAATGCTGGTTGTTGTCTAAATATTTATGTACATCTTTCATTCCATAATGTTGCAGAATCATAGCAAGTATAATCAGGAATGAGTCTGATGTTGATTGCATTAGAGTTTACAATTCTATAGATATCTTTAAAGATGAAGTATCCGCAGATGAAATGTTGATGTTAATAAACTGGAAGGAATAATGGTTGTCCTTTAATATCTGCTGTATTACAACATGTGAGCACTCTAACCTCTTTCTGTATTCTTCATGCCATCAAGGTGACAGCTATTTTGGTGGCTTAATCTCAGTGTTTTCTTCTTTCATAATCTGCTTTAAAGGCCTTCCTTATTGATTTTCAGTCCATCCAGACAGTTAGGCTGTACTGTTATTGTAGTTTACTGGATGCACCCATTTTTCACCTTACTGCAATTTGCTCCAATTTTTGCCCACATGTCTGCATGCCTTCTTAAGTCATATCTCAACTTTCTCCTGAAAAATGGAATTCAACATAGCTTGTAGTAAGATTGAATAAAAATACAACATAACATGCAATTAAAAGTTAAATTGATAAGGTTTAAAAAAAAAGGTTGGCTCTTAAGTTACTCTGCTTTTTAGCAAACATTTAGCACTCCTGTATCGAGAAAAGATTAACTGAATTAGTCCAAGGGTCTCCCTATTCAAAATCTAGGCCTCTTTCCTAGAGGGCAGCCATGTGCTCAAGTAAGGACAAAATGGTCACTCAGAGGGGTGGCATTCCTGCAATGTGGCCTCCCTGTTGTTCACTAGCAGATTGCCTCTGAATGTGTAGTTCCAATGTAACTGGTAAAAATATCAGAATGTTACGGCACTGTGAAAAAAAAAACAGGCTGGCTTTATTTTTTGGAATGCAGCTCACTTCATCATGTACAAGGAAGGGATTCACAGGTACAGGTAAATCTCTCTTCCATGAAGGTGCCTAATCCCACATTAAACTCAGCTCTTTTCTCTTATGACAGTGAGTTATGTAAGACACCGCTATGAGTCCATTGTGATTCTGCTCCTATTCTCATCACACATGTATTTACCCCCATTTAAGAGAAATAAGCACTTTTTAGATCAGCTCATCATCTTTCTGGAGATGCAAAACCAGCAAGATAAGTGAAATGGGGGTATCTTATTCACTTCCATGTTGATTTTTGGCATTGCATTAGGATACAACCAAGGACCAATTGGTTCCAAGTCATTAAACATAGAATTGAATATTGTTTTCTTCCCTTCTCTTCTTTCACGTTTATTGGAAAATAGTAATGTCTTGTGCTCTAAACCATATGCTAATTTGCCAAAGAGTAAGTGTATTTCCCCATGGAGGAGTCTGTTTATTACAGATGTCCATGTCAGCCACACTCTGTAATGGTGAACACCAGGGAGCTTATTTGCATTTGTAATGCAGTCAATATCTGCCACACAAATGTTTCCCTTGACCTACTAAATATTTTATATCTGCAACCCTGAACAAAAGTCACTTCATATTATTTCCCCAGAGGATAAGGAATGAATCCTTGCTAAAATTCAGGTTTTGTTCTACACATCTTAGATTGGGTGGAAAAAAAGTTAAAGCTGGACAGATCAATAGGACGGTTACTTTAGCTCCAATGTATGTAATCAAACAAAGTGCTCTCAGTGGGATTTCAGAGGCTTGTTAGAGATTTTAATTAAATTAGATATTTAATGCATTCAGTTAACAGATCGGGCTGCTTTGCAGTGCAATAACTTAGAAATGACATAAGTATGGGTTTTTATCTCTCACAGGTCATTAGTAAATGAGGTAATTACTTATTTCTGTAGGATGCCCGTAATATAGTTTTGCTTCTGTGGAAAGCAGCCATATAGGGAGATTACAGCCTGAATACTGAGGTTGTTTCCTCTCTGTAGGAACTGCTTCAAACATGCATCCTTGTTTTGACATCTCGGGCAAATAGAGAAGGTTAATATGTATCATTCATTCGTTTAAAATGTGTTTATACCTTGCTTTAGTAAACATATCCAGAATGATTCACAATAATAACTGAAAAGACTGAAAACCTTGCATATTCCCACTGGAAGGTTATGAAGGAGATACAGGAACATATTGTGTATGATGATAATAGAGTCTTTTAAAATCTTCTCCCCCCCCCCTTTCAATCTGACATGAAGGATCTACATCTGTGTATGCATACTCGTCATTTATCTCTGCTTTGGGATGTGCTTGAATAAATCATCAGTCATATGAAGCAAAGAAACACCATGCCCCAAGTACTAAGGGCAGTATAGGATCTTATAGCTCAGTTAAAAGCGCTAGTAGAATGCAAGGGTTGTGTGCGTGTGTTTTTAATTGAAGAAAACAAAACTCTTTTTTTTTTCTGGAAAACCCCCAGAAACAGTAAAAGAGAGTCAGATATGTGAAATATATAAACTGATTAATCCTGTTATTATTACCTTTTATCAGTCAAATGTATATATTTCACATTTCCTTCCAGAAATTCAAAGTCTAGCCCCAATTTCTCTTTGGCAATGTCTGCCCAATAGCTTAGGCTGAATGATAGCGATTTCTCCAAGGTCATATGGTCAATTTCATGGATGCAAGTAAAGATGGGAATTAGGATATCTCCAGTCCTTGTCTAACAGCTTTAACCAACACTCCATACTAGCAATTATATCACTGTCTAATGGTAATAATCATCAATAACTGGAAGAAAGTACTCATTTTTGTTATGTTTCCAGTTCATCTGACCATCTTGTACTGAAACTAGAAACAAGAAGTAGCTGTACTGACACAAGTGCTTTTGAGTCAGTTTTTAGTGAGAAGACTCAAAGCGCATTTATCTAACAAGTTGACAGTGATGGTTGCAAGATTTCTACAACGCAAGTCATACATCACAGTAGTCATTTGCAGATGCAGACACTTACGGGTGTTTTGAACACACAGACTGTGTCTGTGCTTGGTTCTCCAGCTGCACAGCCACAGAGAGGAAAGCGCTCCAGAGGGTCATAAACACAGCCCAGAAGATCATCGGTCACCCTTTCCCATCTCTGGAAGAGCTATACAGTTCCCGTTGCCGTAAAAAGGCAAATAACATCTTACGGGATTCATCTCATCCTGGACATAGTCGGTTTGTACTGCTGCCTTCAGGCAAGAGATATAGAGTAACAAAAGCAAGAACAAACAGATTAAAAAACAGTTTCTATCCAAGAGCCATAATCATCTTAAATGCTGTGACCAAATAGTGTGGCCTTGGGGAGTTGTGATGGCTGTGATGGATGTGTATGAGTGCTTTTAATTCTCTTTACCTTTTAAATGTTTTTTTTTCTTTTTAATTGCATCAGGGATAGTATTCAATTTCATTGTACTATGTACAGTGACAATAAAGTATCTATCTATCTATCTATCTATCTATCTATCTATCTATCTATCTATCTATGTACCTTGGACCAGAACACATGAGCTAACAAGAAGTTATCAAAGTAATGGTACCACTGACATGATTATTATTGGCATTGCCATCTGATCCCTCCTTCGTATCACACCATAAAACCTCAGCATATTTATTTGGACTAATCTGTTGTGGGCAGAGATGATATTTTCAGTAAATGCTAGCATTTATTGAATGCTGTTTGCTTTGCATTAGACAGGAGTCTGAGCTTTGTTATCTGTAGAAATCTATCTAAGCAGTTAGCAAGCAAATGTGGCAATCCAGTTAAATTATTATCTCAGACTTACTGATTCAGCCTGTGGATATGAAACCATAAGGGGCTTTGTGTCAAATTTACAACAGAAGTTGTGTATAAACTAGTTTGAGATTAAATTTGTCTTTTTTACAGTTGTGCTAATAAATAAATTGATGGTTATGTGGTTTGGCTGAAAAGATGTCCAGCCTGAAATCTACAGCCCATTGCAAAAGACTGGCATACAGTGAGAAGCTTCACTGTGGAAATCTTGCCTTTTTGAAGACAGATTTGAAATGTGTTAATCCAAATTGGTAGTAAATTACAAAATAAAATTCACTCCAAATCTAGTGTGAGCAAAGCTGAATCAGCTGTAGATAAGTTTTCAGTCTTTGAACTTTGTTTGTGCTCCTACTGAAAAGTAAGTGAAGAGTTGAAAGGTGACAAATGGAAAGGTTCAGGTGACTGTGACAAAGAACATGAGTGCTGTTCCTGCCCTCCGGGAACTCAACCATGAAGCATACATCTCCTGTGACTATATCAATCCTGGGAAGTGGATTGACTTTAAAACGTGTGACTTCCATTTCTTAAGATACAGAGAAAGCACCCTAAATTATTTAAATAGTAACCTTATGAATCAAAGAGATTTAAAATTGGCATTCAGATCACTTTATTAAAAATGGAGTGAGAAGCAGCAATTACTATACAGTACTTCTTTTTAATGAACAGAAGAGTAAATATGTTTTGATTTCATTTTCTCAGCCTTGTTTGTATATGACAGTTACAATTATTACTGAAACTGGTGATTAAAACATACTTTAGTAAATGTAGCTGATAGTTATTGGACAGTCATTTTAATGGCACTTTTAGTCTTCCTTATACATTTTATATGGGTGTTATCAGGTATAAAATATAATGCCTGTAGCATATAGTATGCTTTAGGCTAGCATAGCAGCTACAGTTGCTAGGTTGTGATTTAAGAGATCAGATCCATGAGCTATGAAACGTTCTGGGTGATCATGAGCAATGTAGTCTTTCTCAGGATGCAACTGTGTTTTGAAATAATGCAGGAAATGCTCCGGGATTGTGACAGTCATATTCACATTGTTTTCTGTTGTCTACATGAGATAATTGTCATTGTGAATCAGCCTATACTCACCCCACTGTCTGTAGTTTTCTCTTCCGCTGCTGGGACTTCTATTTTGACAGCAAATCTATTTGCATTGGTTCATAAAGTATGATCTCTTGAATTGATACAGAAAAGTGTGCTCAGAGGTGCTGATGTTCCTAGGGTGGGGAGAAGAGACTCACACATCCCCCCAACAAAAAATAGATTTCCTACCGTAGGAATTAATCACCATCCAGCCTCCACCATCCACTAGGAGAGCTTACGAATTTAGCAGATGAGCATACCAATAGATTTCCTCACTCACACACTGCTCCCCCTCCACCACTGTTGCCTTACTATTTTAACCTACTCCTCAGGGAACTCTTCACTCTATCGTGCCTCATAAAGGAGGGTGAGATGGAGCCTCACAACATTCACTCATTCTGCAGGATTTGAGTTATTTGCTTCTGTAAGAACACATAACAGTAGCAACAACAAAGATAAATATGAACATTTTATTTCACATTACATTAGATGCCATTGAGAGTGGTATTCTTCTGGATCATCTTTATGGAATGTAACTGAGGACACTATATTTAGGTGACACTGGCCATGCCTGGAGGGCTGGTTCTAGAAGATGGTGCTGGCAGATGTACATTTTGTATTGTGTACTTGCCTTTATGGAGAAATCATTGGAAGGATCACATAAAGCCTTTTGGGCAAGATGTTGAATGTGCACCGTGGATACCCAACACTATCATGTGTCTTATTCATGAGGTCATAGAGAATCCAGAAATCAATATCTGATAGCAATAAGGAGCAGACTCCAATAAAAAACTGCAACTCAATCAACAAAAGAAAAAAAATTCAGTCAGTTAGGGAATGTGTCAATTGGGGATAAGGCAACAACATACCTAAGCTATATCACATTCTTAATCAAGAACGGGAGATGCTCTGTTAAGTTATTGATAGAATAAATCAATATGAATTTACCGACTATATAGGTTGGTTTATACACAGATGTCAGCTATGTATGATAAGACACTGAATCAACAAGACTACAGGCAGGGAGTCATGAGCTGATGTAATGGACATTAAAAATGTACATGAGATAACCAGTACCTGATTGATCGATGAAGATTCATATGTTTGGTCAAGGAATGTTTCTCTGTCTTGTCACCTGTACTTGAGACTTTAGACAGAGAGATATTCAGTTGTTGCCTAACTGTCATTGTTGTGTAAAATTTGGACTGCTGAAACTTTTTGTCTGAGAGACTGCTGTAAATACATTTACAGTAGTACCCTGGTATCTGCTGGGGATCAGTTCCAGGCCTTCCAAATGGATAATGAAAATCGTGGATAAGAGAGAACACCCAAACACCCAAAACTGCTGTTTTGCGATAGTAGCTTGATTTACAGCTGCTCTTTTGCGACAGTAACTTGCTTTATGCCTGCTATTTGTGACAGGAGCTTGCTTTGCAGCTGCTGTTTGTAACAGTAGCTTGCTTTGTGACTGCTGAATTATTTATTGAATTCCCCCCCCCGCAAACTGTGGATTACTGAATCAGTGGTTAATGAATCAGTGGATACGGGGGTCCTACTGTACTATAAATAGATTTAGAGTCAAACAATTTGAGGTCTGTGTATTATTCCTCACTGAGGGCCAGTGTTCTGACAGCATGCAACCTAGCTCTGTGTTCTCCTGGATCGTCTACCTGAACTCTAATGTACACATGCTGAATCTCTGACATGCTCGCTGACCAAGCATTACATCTGGTACCTCATATACTACAGTTGCATTAGGAGTTCATTTAATATGTAAATAAATATATGATCCTGAGAATATATGATTAAACTGGTGCACTTTTGTATATTTCATACTGGATTATTATACTGTCTTTTATGTGAGACATTGTCTTCCCCAAGCAGTTTAAGGTGCTTTTTCATACTTGTAAATCCCTAAAAGTTTAGGCATGTCATTGAATTTAATAACTGTTAAATTCTGTTAAATTGTTCAAGAGGCTCGTGGCACAGTCATTTAACTGCTCTACTGCAGACAAAACTGTGCTCAAGGCCCAGGGTTCAATCCCAGGCAGCTGGCTGATGGTTGACTTCTATCTATCCTTCTGAGGTCAGTAAAATGAGTACTACTGATGAAGCAGAAGATGTGCATGAAACTTTAAATAAATATCAAGGGACACAACATAGTATTAATTGAAGATTCCAGACTGATATCTGTTGTGAGCCAAATTCTGCTAAATATGGCCCTTCCATGACATTTCTAGCATGTATGGCTAATTTTCTCCTACAAAAAATGGAAGAAGAAACTAGAGGAGTACAAATGGAGGCGGAACAATTGCAGCTTGAGATTGATAAACAAATAGTCAAAGAATACTTTATTTCTTTGAACAATTTGAGAACTCCAGGGCTAGATGAACTACATTCAAGGCTCAAGAACTCTCAGAACTACTGCATATTATTTTCTTGAAATCATGGAAGATGGGTAAAGTGCTGGATGACTGGGGAAGGGATAACTTTGTCCCTATCTTCATATGGGGTGAAAAGGAATAACCTAGGAACTATAGACCACTCATCAACCCCAAGGAAGATTCTAGAGCACTCGGCAACTGAGGAAATCCCCCTCATTACAACTTTGAAATATAGCCAAACATTAGAATTTAGCAATTATATAAAGATAGTCAATGTATTGCAAAGCCTAGGATATAGTATTCCTCGATAGATCATGGGAAAACAACTGATAAGAATAAATTTAAGCTAAAGAAATTGGGTGTAGGTTGTTTTCTTTGTGAGTTGCCAATGCACCATTATAAATTGACAAAGTACCATTGGTGGTTCATCAAAGCTGCCACACTGAATTAGTTTTATAGCAAAAGGGTTTATTAGAGACAGGTAGAAATACAGCATAGGACATAGACAGTACAGAAAATGTTGTTAGCTCAAGGATCCGGGGCGCAGCATGGCCAGAGGCCCTGCTGCCTCCTGGATCGGACAATACAGAGAATGGGTTAGCTTAAGATCCGAGTGCAACATGGCCAAACGGCCTTGTTGCTCTGGACAAAGGAGTGATGGTTTCCATGGTCTTTTATACTCTTTCTGTAACCGCAGCTTACGTATTTCGTCATAATTCTCAGAAATGGCTTTTGCCTATTTTTAGTTTGAGATTGAATTCCCAGAAAATGACGCTTTTGGCACCATGAGATGGTGCCCACGTTATCTGTTTCATCTTCGCTTCTTCTATCTTGGTTTAACCACAAGAATTCGCTATTTCTGGCACCTGGGTTCTTATCTATTTTGTGTTTTATGCCAGCATGACCTAATACCTTCAGTCAGGTTTAACACTTTATAATAATTTTTAGCTTTTATTCTCATATTGAGTTAATTCTATTGATTCTTATTAATTCTTATTAATTAATTCTCATCACAACCATTATCTGAAATACATAAAGGTGTCATAAAATACAGTGGTACCCTGGTTCACCAAGTTCATCCGTTCCCAGATATGCTTCATAAACCGGAAATTTTGAACACCGGAACCTCACGGGGGCACAATGCATCCTGGGAAATGAAGTCCTTTGGAAATAATTATAAACCAGGGTTTTCTGATCCTTTTGGGGGGGGGGGGGCAGATTAATAAACAGAGGCATTATTTTCAATGGACTTATTTTTGTAACCCAAAAATTACATAGCCCGAAGTGTTCGTAATGTGAGGTACTACAGTAATAAAAACAAAACTCAGGCGTCCTGAAGGAATTTCAAAGGACTATTAGTTAGAAGGAAATTTCAAAGGAAGTTCCTTGGAAAAAAATTCAAAGGAATACCAATTTAAATTACTCGTTATATGGCCCTCTGTATATTTCCTACATAGCTGAGTACCCTTTTTGGTTCTTAGACTATCTTTACATGCACTGCTGAAGTGTTTATGGTTCTCTCTGCTGGCCAGTATGAATAAAACACTTTACTCAAACCTCAGTACACCTCATTACAAATTCTTAAGTGAAAAATTCTCCAAAATTTTGGTGCCAGAATTGTGGAATTAAATGACACATCAGTGAGAGAAATGAATGCCCTTTCAGCACCTTGAAAACAGTGCCACGATATCTAGAAGCCAACACAGATTTGTCCTGCCAGACTAGCCATGTCTTATTTTTTATTAAGGTAATCTATATATATCGGATACTACTTGTGTCTATGTATGTTCTGGCCAATGCTGCCATCATTGTTTGCAGTCAGTAAGCAAGAAGATACTGTAGTTTTATTACTATAGGAATAGGATTTTGAACAGACATTTCTCCTGTGGAATCTGATCTCTGAGGTTAGGTCAGCAGTAGGAGGTCTCCTGGCAGTTCTAGAAGCCAAGAAAAAGAGTTGGCTGAATTCCAGTCCAAGGCTTTAAGCACTCTTAGTCCCTCACTGGATGTGACAGCTGCAGATCTATGTGTTTCGATACAGATCTGTCTCAGTTGTGGGAGAGCATCTAATTTCAAATGCAGAAGGATATACATATTCCATTGTTGATATGGAACAATTTGAGGTGTATGTCTCTTTGTGCCCTGGTTGGCTTGAGCCAATAGCACAGATATGAATGCCCTTAGTGCATTCTCAGACCCACAGCAATTACTTGACAGCCAGCAGACTAATAACCCCTAAAACCATGACAGTGTGAGACAGTAATTCTGTATAAGGCCTGTATTCACATAGCTGTTACAGTTTGTATAAGCATGGTAAATGCATCTGTGGGCCCTATACAGAAGTGCCTGTTCATATCTCTAGGATCTGTGCTGGGTCATAAGCTCATCAGCCATCAGATGAGGAGTATCAGAGGTCCATACAAGAGCTAAATCATCGGTGAACCATCATTACAATGAAGAAGAAAGAGCTGTATTGCTATGCTTGAAGGACTAATGGCAGTTCTTTAAAAATCAAAATTAATACATTGAATTCTTTTTTGAAGTTATTAAAGAATCCTATGCATTCATTTGAGCCCTAATGTAATGCTTCTAACAGTCTATTTGGATCTTGAAAATGTTACTTTCCAAGAATGTAGTTGACATGTTGACTGGTGCTTCTGAGAATTGTGATCCAAACAAGTAATATTTTTCAAACTTTGGACCATCTGGAGCAGAAGAGCTTCCAAATGAACATTTCAGGAGTTTCCTATACAAAGAGTATAGGCATAGCTGTCTAGTTGTAAGGTTAGAAAAGCGTAAGTTATAGCCTAATCTGTTCTTTGTATGTGTGTGTGGAGAGTATAAACTGGACAAACTCTCCTCCACATTCACCCTTTGCCTGTAAATATTCTTCTCTTTGGCTTCTTTTTAGATGTGGTTCGTTACAGTATCTGCAAAACATTCCCTCCATTCATTCTCTACCTAACTTTTCTTGGCACAGAAAATGTGAACTTCCTTTTTTGAAGTCCTTATACCAGCATAAATTTATGTAAAGCCCTTCAACAGACTTGTTCTCTGCTTTCTCACTGAAGGCTTTTTATACACTTCAGCTTCATTTGCAAAGGCATTCCTCTTTTACATCTGCCAGGACCACTTACTGTCTTCATCTAACCTACATAGTTCTTCAGCTGTTAATTGCAAGCATAATGCTTCCTTGTTTGTGCCACTTTCGTTCTCGGACCCCAGAGCTCTACACAAAAGAAACCATTAACATAAAGTTGTATCACAGGGCCTGTTGAATCAGTCTTTTTCTCTATGAAGGTGGAGGCATAAACAGATCTTAATTACTTAAAAGACTTTTCACATCACCTTCCATGCCAACCTACACTAGTCAACCTCTTTTACTCCCTCTTTAAAAAATTACACAAACATTGAAAGGCAAATATCTGGCTTCAAAAATATAAAGAAATCATTGGTTCAGAATCCTAACTTTTTCAAGTTCTGGAGAAAACAGCAACAGCTGATACTTTTCCTCTTTCTTCCAACTATTCCTATATGCCACGTCTTTGTGCAGTAGGATGGGTGTCAGTTGCCAGGGTGAGGGGGGGGGGTCTCTAACAAAAATCCTACACAGATCCGAGGCCCATCCTATTCTCTCCTCCAAACATAATTTTACCAACCCGGCTTATATCTGGCATTTGAACCTGAGCTAGAATGGCTGTTTAATAGCTGTTTTAAGTGTGTTTTATAAGATCTTTTAATTGAATTTTAACTGTATTAGCTGTATTTTAATTGGATTTTATTTATAGCTCATTTTTTTTTAGTAACTGCATTTTATGTCTTTTTTGTAAACCACCCTGGGTAGTGCAATTTGCAATAAGGGGGCAGTATAGAAATTAATTAATTAATTAATTAAATAAATAAATAAAACGAGTCCTGACTTCAAAAAAAGTCTGCTCTTGATTTACACAAATATTTTGTTTCTTGAACATTTGGCCCCTGCTATCCACTACCTCCACACTGTACCAATCTTCAGTCTTTAAATACATCGTGTTGAACCTTCAGTGCATTGTGTGTTCCTCGCTCTGTGTCCATTGCTAATATTTAAAAGCTATGATATTTTTTCTTTTGAAATAAAGCAAACTATGTACTTACATATTTATTTAATTACTTAGTTATTTACTTATAAATTAATTTAAATGTTTTAATCCCATCTTTCTACTTTAAAAAGATGCAAAATGTCTTATATAATTAAAAGTTGATATTTAACATTCAAAATTTTAAAGAGACAAATATTTTAAAAGAATTAAACCCCCAGTTTTGTTGTTCCAAATCCTTTTGCATAATTTTCACAACAATAATGCAAACAAATTGCCCCCAGTTGAGAAATCACATACACTATCTCTGAACTTAGTAGGACTCAGGGCACAACAGAAAATCTCTGCATAATTTTATTTTTAAACTTTGGAGAAACAAAATTCTGTCCTATATGTGGTCTGAATTAAATGTTTTATCCACGGTTTATTTATTTATTTAAAATATTTTAAAAACATGTTTCTCCTTCAAAGGACCCAAGGTGGCTTGCATCACTAAAAACAGTAGATTTGAAACATAAATACAGTAAGTATACAAATATTTTAAAAGAACTAAACATGTTTTATATTAAAATAAGTGAAAACAGTTAATAGCAAGCAATCACATCCTGATAAGTTATTAGTGGCCTTTTATTCAGTATTTGAGCTATGGAGCTAGATTTCCTTTCTTTCTTTCTTTCTTTCTTTCTTTCTTTCTTTCTTTCTTTCTGCTGATATAATATTTTCAGGGTTGAAGAACTGGCGTGCTATGTTTATGGCCAGGTTATTCATCCCATTCTTCTTACAGGTTTAAGGGACATAACTTGCTGCATGTCTTCATTCGGCCTACCACAAGAATTGGCAAATATTTATTTTCAATAAACAATCAGGTGTTTAGATAAACTTCCCCTTTTAACTCTATGTTCATTCCCCCCTTTTTATTTTATTTTATTTTTCTTCTAGCTATGCGGGAAAGCAAGCTTTTTATTCTCTTGTGGCACAGACTGCTCTGCTAAGGAAAGCCATCTCTTGTGTGTGAGCATTTCTTGTGTCTGGAAATGTCTGTTAAGTGTTTGTCTCAAGCAAACCATATAACCTTGTGTGAAAAAAGCCTTGTTGATTTTTTTCAGCCTCCCTCTCCCCCACCCTTCTTTTGTGCTCCTAAAATGATTTTGATGCCAGGTCTATTTTACTTTTACAATGTTGTATTTTATTGCACTTAGGGTATTTGTACACGACCCCTAAACTCCGGTGCAAATGGCTCCCAGCTCCAGAGCTTAAAATTGTTTCCCAACCAGCTCCGGAGTTTACAGAAAATTAAGTGTGGCCACGCCCACCTAAGCGCGTCCCAGCGCACTTTTCAGGTACCTGCTCTTGGAGGGTGAAAAATCTCAGATCCGGATGTAAAGGAGTGAGTGCCAGGCTCTCCTTGCTTCTGTTTTTTGTTTTTTTTTTGCCTCCCGCCCCTTTAAGAGAAGGAATCAGGACGACAACGGGGCTTGGGGAGGCTTGGACTGGCAAACGGAGGTGAGCCTGCATTCTTTTGTCCCCTTTTTTCTCCCTCCCCTCACGCAGACAGGATCAAGGAAGTGCGGAGGCGTGGGGACACAGGAAGAGCAACGAACCCCCAAGATCTCTGGTCTGAATTTAAGTGGCCAGCATATCTTAGGGGTCGTGTGAAAAGGCCCTTAATGAGGATAATATATTTGTTGAACAACTTTTCAGGGAGTCACGTTTTAAGCTGACTGAGCGCACTCAATTCTTTTCCTAATTCTTGTACTGCTTTTACCTTTTTATTCACTCTTCTGCACTTGGCTTCAAAAGTGTTATGTTTCTGCTACTTTGTACCTGTACATTTCATTCCTATAAAAAAGTATGCCAAATTATTCTAAAAGATAAGTCCAGTATCTTGAGGAAACGGAGTTTATTGGGAGGTGTGTGGATTGTTTCTGGACTTCATGGGCAGATTATGAAACTGTTGGCTAGTAGGTTTGGAAATAGGTGTCTAAATAATGAAAATAGGTGGAAAGCATCTATTGAATCTGACTTTAATGTAAATATTGGACAAATACTGCTTCAAAAATATTCCTTCATGACAATAATGGTGGCAGTCATTGGCAGTGCTATTGATAACGTGTAACTTATGATGGCAAATTGCTACTAGTTAATAAGGTGCTGATTACATTCCTAATTGCATACCTACTTGCACAATACATGTTTAACCAGAAGTATGACTGATGTTTTGTTAATTAGTGTCAATGTGCTGTTGTAGCTTCTGCAGTTTGACTTGGCTGCTGCTGCCAAGGGTGAAGACTAAGTCAACAAAAAAATCAAATTATTTTGTGTTAATTTAACTAATACTGTGTTTTATTTCAGGTTCGAGAACTTCAGACACGTTTACAGAGTGTTCAAGCAACTGCACCATCCAGTCCTGGCCGTCTCACTCCTGCAAACCGTCCCATTAATCCTAGCACTGGTGAACTGAGTACAAGCAGCAGCAGCAATGACATTCCCATTGCCAAGGTGAGTCCTTGTACTTTGATATGATATCCCTCATTATCTGGAAGCAGCAGCTTTTACGGAGCAAAGCGACTGCACAGGCTTTCAATTAACTGAGAAATATCAGTCACAAGACCATGGGAATTTTCAAGGATCCTGAGTGAGGCTGCAAAATGCAGCCTGCAGGAAGAGATAAAGTGCTAAGGATTTTAAGCCCCTCTCAGTCACAACACACACGCCAGCTTATAGTAAACAATTTAAAAGAGGATTACTTAAAACACAGTGAATGTGTGGAAGGGGGAAGTATTTTAGCTAGATGCATAAAAGCAGTCACAACACACATCACTTATCTTATTTATGGCCTTTCCTTCTCGTTTCTAGATTGCTGAGCGGGTGAAGCTCTCGAAGACAAGGTCAGAATCTTCAACATCTGACCGCCCCGTCCTGGGATCTGAAATTAGCAGCATAGGGGTAAGTGCTAGTGATACAGTACTTGCAAAAGGTGAATGTTTAGCAACACATTATTATGAGTCGTGATCAAGATTTTTAAACCTTTGCTGAAGTACTTGGAATTCTCCAGTGGAGAAGGATAGTGTTGCTGTTCAGAGGAGTGTACTTGTCTATCCAAGAGAGGATTTTAAGTATCTCACCAAACTGCAAATCCCTGAATTCTGTCAGAGGGAGCCAGAACATCAAACTGCTCTGACTGTGTACAACCAATGTTTCTCATATTTCAGTTTTGTGACAATATTGTACTGTATCTTCATTCCTCCCAGATGATGATGTTAATAAAGTAGTCTCCCGCCACACTGCAGTTCAAATATTGCGGTCCCTGTCTGTATATTGCAGATTTACTGGGACTGCAGGTGCAGGCGAGCAGCAGGGCAGCGGATGGGCAGCACTGGGCTCAAGCCAAGCTCCAGAGGCCCAGTACAGGCCCATTGCATGGCCTGAAAGTCGCTTCCGGTCTTCCAGAAGCCACTTCTGGGTCCTGTACAGGCCCGGGAAGACCACTGGAGACCCGTTCCAGGCAGCACCAGGCCTGGGGTGAGTACTGGAGGCCCTGCACAGGTCTGCCAGTCCCGGCCCAACCTGCAGATAAAGGCATCCGCATATTGTGGATTTTCATTTATCGCAGGTGGGACAAAAACTCAACCCCCGCAATAAACGCGAGCACTGTGCTTTCTCATCTACTCATTCTATTTGGTAACATGAACGGATAGAAAAGTATGTGTCCGTTCATAATAGGCTTCTAATCACTTTGTTATAGGTATCCAGCAGTGTAGCAGAACACCTTGCCCACTCTCTACAAGATTGTTCCAACATCCAGGAAATTTTCCAGACACTTTACTCACATGGGTCTGCTATTTCTGAAAGCAAAATCCGAGAATTTGAAGTGGAAACTGAGCGGTTAAACAGGTATGGTGAAATGTTTTCTTATAAAGCATTGTTCTACATAGTGTAGATATTGGGAATGTGCAGTTTTTGCACTACTGGTGCTTGCATAGCTGTCTGGGGAATCTTGGGAGTTGTAGTCCAAAACCAGATCTGCATGTCTCTAGCGTATATTTCTTTCAAATGACCATCTCCTCCCACATATATTTAACAGACCCCATAAGGTTCTTAGCTATGACTATTTCCCAGGTGTCTTCCTCAGCCATAATTTTGGAAGCAAAAATTACTAAGCAGCCCCTCACCATCACCACCCTTGCATGCTGAGATCTAGAAGCCTGCAAGTACCGGGCAATTATGTGATTCTTCCAGGCTTGCAATGTTTTGTAATTCAGTGATATTACTCAAGAGTTTAACTTCTATATGTTTTCTATAATCACTCTAATGTTTACTGTGTTGAGTTTATTGTCCTAATTCTATCTTTGTTTGTCTAATGTAGCTAATAGTGTCTCATGTCTAATTTGTGTGTGTATGTAGTTGTATCTACAATAGAAAGTGCATGAAGTTGTGTTCAAATTGCCACACACAGTTTTGTGTTTTAGGCGTATATTCCTAAGAGAATAGTCTTGTTAGTTTGTTTTTAATATATACACTGCACTCCATTCATAAAATATCAGGACAGCACACACAGTTAATTTAAACACATACAAAAATATGATTAAAATTCACTTTATAGATTGACTCAGAAATGTAATAAATAAACAACTGGGTCATAATGTGCTTGCAGAGCAAAGCCAGTGTTTGGTGCCTGTCAAGTTTGTTTTAGCCGCTGCTCAAGAATGCAATCTTCCCAACCCACTCTGTTTAGCAGGACATCCATAATAACACTTTGGAGTCTGGTGTTAAATTCACAGTCTTCTTTGAATTCTCATTTGCTGTATTACATATTCATATAAAGTATATCTCTGAGAGAGAGGGAGGGAGAGGGAGGGGGAGAGAGAGAGATGTATGAAAATCATCTTAGCTTTTCCTTTCAGTTGATTAACTTGTTAGGCCTGTTTTGATTTGCGTGAATTATGTCTATTCCAGTTGCATATAAATGTGGAAAAATATGATGATGAAAAGAAGAGCTTAATTTGAATTAATAGCTTGCTTTCAACAAGATAATTTAGTCATCAGCATTAGGGCAGAAAGTGATTTGTTTGGATGTGCATATTCTCCTAGCAACAGCTGGTGGTGCCTCCTGAGGTCTCTGAAATGCAATTTTCTTAGTCATTTTATATTCTTCAGTGTGATACCTTAGCAGAGATAAGAACAGGGTGCCTGTCATACCACTAGCAGTATATTTCAAAATGACAGCCAGAGATCCTACAAACGTCTGGTAATGTAGAAGCCACTCAACCACACAAGGTGAGGTTTTGGTGCTGTGAAGATATAATGAGGTGAAGATCCATATGCTAGGAAGCAAAGCTTTGCACCATCAATCAAGACTATCCTTGGGTGCCTTGTTAACTGAAGCTATTTATGCCAATCTATTAACATTGGCGAAGCTGCCTAGATGCTCTAAGCACATCGGATCTCACCTGATTTCGGAAGCTAAGCAGGGTCGGCCCTGGTTAGTACTTGGATGGGAGACCACCAGGGAATACCAGGTGCTGTAGGCGCCTGGAGTAGGAACTTGCAAGCCACTCCAGTATTCCTGCCAAGAAAACTCCATGGACATGGAGTCACGAAGGGTCAGTCACAGCTGTAACGACACCCCCCCCACACACACACACACTAACAGTGGCAGAACCCTTAGTGGATTAAACGATATTTCTAACATTGTGTGGTAATGAGGGCACTAGAATAGTCAAGAAGGAATCTTTGCTGCTCTGGTGCTCTTACTGACGTTCTGCCAGTAAGATGGCATGTGAATGACTGAACTGTCTGTCAGTCTCGCTAGACTGAAGGAAATGATTTCATTTAAAATGGTTGTCAATGGAGTTTGCCGCTGCTGAGCTTGGAGTCAGAGCTTCTGCTGGCAGGCAGTAGGTTAACTAAACTGAGCTGAGCTAATGCAGCTTTAGTCAACCAGAAAGAAGGCAGCTGCTACCATTAGAAAAGAAAAAGTGAATCAGTAGTGGAAGGCAAGGAGGGGGAACAGCAACTTGAGTACCCAACAAAGATATGAAGAAGAAGGGGAGCCAGTCAGTGGGAGCAGCTACAGCCAGGATGGTGCTGGAACAGGGACCCTTCAATTCTGGCCATACCTTTGTGTGCCTTAGGATCAATACTTTTGTCATCTGTTCCAACCCCTCTTCCTTATTAGCTGTCAAAACAATAAATTGAACCTAAATATGTAGAAATAGTATCCCAAATATTTAATTTCATCTCTCTCATGAGTTGACAATACTTACACATACAGTATTTTTAAGTTAAATGAAAACTTCAGATTGGAGAGAAATTTGTGTTGCCTTGTGCAGGTATATACATTTTCAGATGCAAGATGAAACAATGAGTATCTAGAACCTTTGGAAACCAGAAACATCAGCTGTGTTCAGATGATCCCTCTATACTTTGTATATCAAGTCAGTTTATTTTAACAAATTTTGTTTCTTTAAGATCACCCTAAGATTTCATATAAACAACCAGAGCTTATTTCTAATGATCAAACCATTATAATGTGATGATTAGTGTGGGAAGGAGTGAAGAGACAAGTCCCATCTCAGCCATGAAGTTATCAGCATAATCTTGGCCAGTGATTAGTTCAGCCTAATTTACCTCATAAGGGTTCATGTGAGGATATAACTGAGAGCAGGCAAACTATGTACAGTACTTGCTTCATGCTCAGTGGAAGAAAGTCAGAACATATACAACAAACAAGCAAAACCATGGTCTAGAACAGTGGTTCTCAGCCTTGAGTAACCTAGGGTGGGTTTTTTTGGATCGCAACTCCCAGAAGCCTTCACCACTTGCTGGCTGTGGTATCTGGGAGTTGCATTCAAAGGACACCTGGGTTACCCAAGGTAGGGAACTGCCTGTCCTAGAGCATTATCTGAAGTGGTCTTGCATATTTGAGATTATGATCCAGAAACTATAATTGATCATGATTTTAGAGGAGGAGGAAGAATAAAACACCATGGTCATAATTGTCCAAAGCAAGTAAGACTGCAGGATAAACTCTGTGAAGTGGTAAAGATTATTTCTTTCTCTGCAGCCGCATTGAACATTTAAAATCTCAAAATGACTTACTGACAATAACTCTGGAAGAGTGCAAAAGCAATGCAGAACGAATGAGCATGCTGGTTGGAAAATATGAATCCAATGCCACAGCCCTCAGGCTAGCATTGCAATACAGGTATGTCCATTGCCTTGCATTGTTTGTTTTACTATAAGAGATTGTAGCGTTTTCAGCCATGCAAAATACCGGTATATGGTTTTTCACTTTTGTTTTTATTTCTTTTGCTTGTATATTCAGCAAACAAGTTTGCAAATATACTGAATAAGATTGTGACTTCTGGTTCTTTGTTATGATCTCTGTGGCTCATACATATGGGTTAGTCTTGCACATGTGCAGACATCTCACAATCTTCTAGAGCTGAAGTAAGAGTATTTTACTCTTCAGTTCCATTCTATCCCCCGTCTTGTCAGCAGCCTCTCTTGACTTTCTTCCACGATCTGCTTACGTTCCTACAACCTTCCCTCTCTGATGACTTTGCTTTCAGATTCCCTCTTGACTTTGTTGAGCTTCTGTGGACTTTCATTCCATCTTTGACCTTGACTCTGTACCATGATGCTGCACCTTGCTCCTTGCACCCTGTGGCATCAATAGCATTTTAAAGAAATTACCCAATGCAGAGAAAATACAGTACTACATATTGACATCCATTCCAAATCTTTGTTATGCCTCAGATAAATGCATGTTGTGGGGAAATCACTTAGTGCTTTCAAACCGTCAGTTATTCATCCGGCCTTATTAAAAAAAAAACCCTATAAACATCTGAGAATGTTGCTCAACCCTGAACCCCACAGCCTCCGTTGTTATGCTCAAGCCTCTCTGTCAACACCCAGTTGTATGCTCCTTTTCCAATGATGTCAATCCTCCTGGCAACACAGGAATCCATACCAACAACAACCCTCCCATGTCTCTACTACCACAGGAACTTGTGTCTTATTCTACATGTCCTCCACCTTGGGTGAAGCAAAGATTACATTTCATCTCTCTCCTTTTCATCCAATTACCCATCAATGCCTTCCTCTAATGCAAGCATGTCCAAAGTCAGGCCTGGGGGCCAAATGCGTCCCATTTTCAAATTTCAAGTGGCCCACAGCCACTTTTCCCCACTGGCTCAGCTTGTCTTACATCCCCACCAACTGGCCCCTCCCCATTCTGGATGGAGATGTCAGCTTGCAGTTTTACTGTTTGCCTGCCCACCCTGCCTCTGTCCGTCTCCCCAGCCACCTGCCCAGCCTACCCGCCCCCAACTCCATTGCTGCAGTGTCCTCCTGCCTCCTTGCATGTTCTAGAGGTTTGTCCAAAGACCAGCCCGGGGGCCAAATACGGCTGAATGGTTGGCCCCCACACATTTTCACCGCACCAAATCTGGCCTTTCTTGCAAAAAGTTTGGACACCCTTGCTCTAATGGCTTGGTAGGAGATCAAAATCCAATTTTCAGTCAGTGAGATGAAACCTGGGCATACTTACTCCAGTGGAGGGCAGCATCCCTCGGTCTTGAGGTGGAGGCACTGCTCAATGCAGTGTCTAATCTTATCTTCTGACATGCCCAGTCTAAAACTCTGTCTCCTGCTCTGCAATTCTAGTGTTACTATCCCTCCTCCACATGCCTAGACAATTTTGTACTGATTTATGGAACAGGGCTGGGATTTTCTTTTAAGCATCCACCACCCTCCTCCACTATCACAGAGATTTCCCAGAGCAAGTTGTGAAGCAAACCCTGATCCACCCCAGTAGACAGGGAGAGTGGAAAACCTGATGCCTTAGGCAGGAACGTGTATTGAATTGCGGTGTTCTCGTTTGAAACACCAACAACCAAGGGTGCATGAGAGCCAGGAGTTCCTTTGGGATCTAGAAGCACTGGTTCTTAGTTAGCTCCCAGTCAGTGACTGTTCTGCAGACGTGATTTTCTGTATCAAGGGAAAACCTCTAGTACTCAACAAATCGCTGCAACCCAACATTTAGTAGACTACAATGCTAAGGCCCTAGCCAGAGCTGTCACCTTGCATTGTCATACATGACATCACTTTATATGTGTTGTATCCCTTGTTAAATAACTTCACACACACTCTCTCTCTCTCTCTCACTCACTCACTCACTCACTCACTCACTCACTCACTCACTCACAAACCCAAGCCCTTTTGGAGAAGAAGCAACTCCCAAACTCTGACTCTACAGCCAGAATCCCATCCACTCATCCATCTAGGAGTTCTGCAATAATAACTTTTAAAACTGCAGAGCTGAAAGGGGCCCTGTGATGAATCATGTCCAGCCCCTCTCAAGAAGGAATAGTGGGGAACTGGGAAATCTAGAAGCCTCTGCTTTCTGAGAAGGGAGAGCTGTATGCTAAAAAGAATACCTTTTTGTGCTGATCTGGTGGGAGTAACAGGTTACTGGCTATTATAAAAGTTGATTTTTGACTTGAAAAATAGTTGTGAACCACTGTGCTACACTATGGTCCCTGAAGAGGACTGACGCTTCCAGTGCATCCTTGATCTTTGATTACACAACAGTTGTATCATTCCCCCAAAGTTCCAAACGGTAACACTGTCAGTCATACTGCAGCTTCTTCCTTATAGAGATTGGTTTGATCTGGTAAACCTCCAGGATGCATACTTCCCCATCTCCATCCACTCAAGTCCCAATGGGGTATACCCTGATGTTGCTCACCAGCTCTTCTGTTTTTGGCATTAGAAAGTTCCCCTTATTGATCTATTCAACTTTCAATCAACATCCAATACCCCGCCCCCCCCCCCCCAGCCTTGCAGCAGATCCCTAAGGGGACACACTTCTATATACCTGGCAGGGGACATGTGTCTATACACCTCATAGAGCCCTCTTCTTCATGCCTTCCCACCCATTCCCCAGAGGGTGATAACCAAGCTCTGAAATGATCATGCATATGCCATTCTTATTGACACTATCATGACCTTACCACATTTGGTTCCCTCACTTCTTCAACCTCTCCAGTCACTGTTATCATTGTGTTTCCCAGATCACAGACTTCTTGACAGAGTCTCATGGCTCCCTTTACAACTTAGATCTCTGGTGTCCTTTGTGCTGCACCGCTTCTTGACCTATAATGGGCCCAGGGAGGGCCTTCCTGGTTCAACCCAATAGCTTTCCAAAATGGATCCCAATTTTCCTGGTGTACAAATTTGTCCTATCCAGCTGATCTCCATGCTCACTCAACCAGAGCCAGGGTTACTTCTGGGTAACATAGGTGCAGTCTGGGTGCATAGAAATCTATCAAGGAGACTATTTTCAGAACTGCAATTTTATCCTCATCCACAAGCTTGTAAGTCAGCTTGCTAATAACCTGCTTGTTCATGTGTGGTCCGCCAAGGCCATGGCAAAGAAAAATATGTTGCTTACCTGTAAGTGTGGTTCTTTGTGTGATCATCTGTGCATTCACACATCCTGCCCTTCTCTGTGCTGCATGCTCACTGGAAGTCACCTTTACATCCTGTTCCTTTCTTTCTACAGTGGATTTCTAGGGGAGAGGCATTTATTTTTCCAGGTAGGAGGGCAGAGCTCCCACCAAAACATTGGAGATTCTGTGATGTCTGCACATGTCAATATTAGCCCCTATTAACCCACACTTGTGATACTTGTGGGTTAATAGGCAGGGACTGTGAAAAGAATATTAGAGGATGTAAAGAATGAATGGTCTGTATTATATTACCAGGTGAGGTAGAGCAGAAATTGGGGTGCCCAGTTTTTAGTATTTTTTTCTGTTCACACCTAGACAAATAACTCTCTCCTATATTATTCTACACCAGGATAAGCTCAAAAATACCTGATCTTTTAGTTGAGCAGTAGATGAACAAAGAATTCACTTTATTCAAATAATTAAATGAAGCCATGTGCTTAGAAAAGAAAACTAACATTGGGAATGTCATTGATAATTTTTTTCATATCCCTGCATGGAATCCTTGCTACAACTTGAGGGAAAACTCACTAAATGAACCACTCAGAATAAGTATCCTTTAGCCCTCTAAAGCAATTCAACACAAACCTGTGGCCCGCTTATTGCTGTGGCAATCTCTACATTTCTCGTAAGAGATGGAGGGACTCAAGTGACTTAGATGGGAAAAGCAACCCTCTCTGACTCAAGGGCCACATTAGGAAGTGTCTATTCCTGTAGTTAAAGTGGACTGCCAGGACTGTTGTTGAGAGGTGATATGGAAGAACAAGTTGTCACAGATCAGAACTTGGAGAGAGAGACAGACAGATAAACAGACAGTGAGTGGGTGTCTGTTATGTCTGTCTGTCCTTCTGTCTCTTTGTTTTGCAGACCAAAAAATACAAGGACACATAAACAGACAATTCCAGTGAAAACAGCTCTTAATTTTATGCAGAAAACCCATGGCATCAAGTATAGTTTACGATGACAGCCAGCGTCAATCAAATCAGTCAAACAGGAAAACAACTTAGATTGTTATAACAAGTTGTTTTCTCATATTCGGGGTTGTTTGGATATCTCTCAAAAAAAGAAGTTCAGTTGCCATGACTCAACTTCCAGATAAACTCACCTGGATGACTGAGACTCTCCACAGACATCATATTCAATTGTACATTTTTGTTAATATGTCAAGATATATTTTACTCCTAAAACAGTTGGTTGAAAAATACAGCTACTGACTGGAGTCACTGTGCTGAGACTGCAATAAGATGCCAGTGTTGGAGGAAGTGACATGATTTCAGACTTTAATTCCCAGTTGCTTATTTTTGTTTACTGCTAGCGTGTTATCCTCTTCCTCTGAGATACGCACACTGACCGAATGCATTTTCTCCACAGTGAACAGTGCATTGAAGCATATGAACTGCTCTTGGCACTGACAGAAAGTGAACAGTCTCTAATTCTTGGGCAGTTCAGAGCTGCAGGAGTTGGATCTGTTGGTAAGAGTTCCATAAGTCCTTTTTATTCTTCAGCCTATTCTGTCCTTTGGTTTGCCTTTCGTCACCCTCCAAGGGCAGGCTGCAGCCATGAATCCTTCCACGACAGCTCAGCCCACCAGTAGAATACACTGAGTTTCAAATCACAACAGGCCAGTGAAAATTTTGACAAATGGATTTTGAACAGGAGCCCAAATGAAAACATATGTAAGCAGTCAGAATAGCCATAGGCTGTAGCTCAGGAAATGTCTTCAAGCAGTAACTGCAATTGAAGGCAGTGATTTAAGCTCTTGGCTCCTAACATACTAACTGACATACTAACTGATACAGAAAAGCCTGAGTAAAGCTGACTGGGACATTTGTAAATGCGATGTATTTCTTCTTTGCCTCACGGTGATGCCCCCCTTCTGCTTTTAAAGACTCATAATTCAAAATAATGTTGATGTGAACAGCTTGATTTCCATCGGCTTTAGTGGAAACTTGATTGATACTTGTGTGATAAAAAGATAGCATTGAAGCTTGAACAGCCAAACATACTTTGACCCTTTCCAGCTTCCTTTTTGGGGACATTTCTTTATATGTGTGTCCCCCTTTTTGTTCCTTTTTTTTGCTTTCTGATTTTGCAGAGGCCTCCATCCCACATTGTGTCTCATTCTTGGAAAGTTGGAGGAGTGCACTTTTGTTTACAGTATACATGTTATTCTATAAATCCTCATATTCATGTGTAGGAACATTTTGGTCTGGTTTGAGCAGAGTAGACATGCTGACATCAAGAGTCTGTTAGGTGTAGTTCAGTGGTTCCCAACCTTTTTTTTGAGTCGAGTCCTCTTTTTATAAGAGCCAAGTAGCCTGTGACCCGCCACCACTACATTTACATAAAAAGGCATTTTTAATGGAATAAAGCCATCCTTTCTCGGAAAGTAGAGGTTTCTTTCTCCCCCAAAGGGCCAAGAGACATATGCTTCCACATGGACCCAAGCCATTGTACAGCAACAGCACAAGTTCCACCTAAGGGCATCCCAAATGTAAAAGATACACACATAAGCCCTCTTCCACTCAGAACTGGATCTAACCTATCTACCAAAGTTGTGACAGACAAAAGTAATAAATCACATCAAGCAAATCTGCTAGAATACCCTGTCATAGACCACATATGAGCAAACACCAAAGATCAAAGAAAGAACTATGGTAAAAGATGAGGAGAAACTGGTTGGGGCAACATGTCAGAGGAATGATTATATTCTCATCAGGCTGAGCAGAGAATGTGTACATCTCAAATCCACCATGAGAGATCCTCTCATCCAGGTATTTAACCCAGGTACTTCCTGGTAGCTAAAGGATGAGGAAGACAATGCTGGACCCCACATGCAAACCGATATCCTATAACAGCATGCCACTCAGTTGTAGCCAGTATACCACCCCATCCCTTGCTTTGCATTCTCTCACAGCTGGCCTTTTTTTAGGTTCCCAGACTCAGAATTCACAGTGAGAACACACTTGTTTTATACTGGCCTTTTTCATGTGAATGAAGTGACAATGCGATGTCTATAACATCACACAGAGGATGCATATTTCAGAACTATTTTTTTACCCATTTTCTAGGCTTTATTGTGATACAGAATCTGGTTGTTGTTGTTTTTATCTTAACTTACAGGTCCTGTTTTCTGACAGGAAATTGTAACAGAACTAAAAATTTTTGGTGATTTCAGCCACTGAATTAATTTTTAGGGAGGAAATAGTTTTAAATAACCAACTAACCTGGATCTGCTTCATGATAAATATGAACAAGTTCAGAGGAGGGTGACAAGGATGATCATGGGGCTGGAAACCTAAGCCCTATGAGGAAAGACTGAAAGAACTGGGGATGTTTAACTTAGAAAAAAGAAAACGGAAGGGTGATATGATAGCACTTTCCAAATATCTAAAGGATTGCCATGCAGAGGAGGGGTAGGATCTGTTCTCAATCATCCCAGAGAGTAGGATGTGCAACAATAAGCTCAAGTTCCAAGAGAACCCAGCTTTTGGCTGAATATCAGGAAAAACTTCCTAACTGATCGAGCAGTACAGCAAAGGGACCCATGACTTCAAGAGGTGGTGAGTTCACCAACACTGGAGGCATTTGAGAGACATTTGGACAACCACTTGGCAATATCCTTTGATTTGTATTCCTGCACAGAACAGGGAATTGGACTCGATGGCTTTATAGGCCCCTTCCAGATTCACTATTCTATGATTCTATGAAGCATCTGTATTTAGGAAATTTTGTCTGGGGCCATGAGAGTCTGTGAGCATACGCAGGCAATTGCTTATGTATGCCTTGGAATTGTTTCAGAAATCATTATGCTGCTCTAGTGATTATTCTGACTTTTCCCTGCAACTTGATAGTAGACTGTTCTGAAAGGGGTAGGGAAACATCAGAAACCAAGTTCTGCATAATACTTTGCGTTTGGATCACAGCCTATTTATTTTTGTATAATCCTAATGTATTTAATCAGACTACTAACTAGGTGCTAATGCCCTATTGGGAGCACAGATGTCAGGCGTAAAAGCCTATCTGTTCATATTAATGCTTATTGTCTGCACTACTGCTGCCAGGCCACCATATTATATGCAGTAGCTCTGATCATTTCTTTATAAACCAAACAGGGGACCAACCAGGTGATGAAAACATTACACAGATGCTCAAAAGAGCTCACGATTGCAGGAAGACTGCCGAGAATGCAGCCAAAGCCTTGTTGATGAAATTGGATGGAAGCTGTGGAGGAGCCTATGCAGTCACTGGCTGTAGCGTGCAACCTTGGGAGAGCCTCTCATCCAACAGCCACACCAGGTACCTATGGCTGATTGAGCCTGTTAATTCCCAGGGCCTTGGATTGAAAATGAAATTGATTATTTTGTTTTCAGTTTATTTATCTATGCATCTTTAAATCAATCTGCTGAAGCGTTTGGGTGTGTGTGTGTTCATGCATGTGAAATGCTTCAGTACCTCAGGGACTGGATATTTTCTTTTAAATTTGCAACAACTTATGTATAAAATAGTTTTGTATGGAATTGTCACATGTGGGTGATTCTGATGTTTCAGAAGACCAAATCCATATTGTTTGATTTATCTGTCCTTTTCCCCTCAACTCATTCAAGTCAAGCCCTTCTTCTTCAATAATATTATAGGAAGAGACCACAGATTCCAATAAGAAGCCTCAGAGTTTTCCTCTAAATTAATTGTGTTAATAGCACACACTTAGTTATTTAATGGTAGAAGAACAGTTATATAAAAAGAAAAGAAGTGTGTGTGGGGGGGTCCCTACCATCAGTATGTAAGCTTTTTTTAAAGGAGTAAAATAAAATACAACCAAATCTCAAGAAGAAACTCCAGAAAATCTCAATCCATAGATGAGGCATTTAGAAGTCAATCAGTAGGTAAAGTTTTGGAATAGAAATTCCAAATGCTGGCCAGGATGCAGCTGAAAAATCACACAGATGGAACTCTTGTTGACATAAATTTCAGCCACAAAATGCTACAAAGTGCTGTTCTGGGCTGATTTATGCCACTGGTGTGAGACAATAAATACCCATGCCACAATATTAAATTGCAACATTTTACAGTTGAGATATACACCAGTGAAGGACACTGGTGGGTGTGATTAATAGGAGTCTAGGCGATTTAGTCATTTTTAGAACTACTGATTGGCTGAAGCTTTTGCAAACTTTTTCATCTGAATAAACTCATCAAATTTGGCTTCTTAAAAGGTGAATAATAGAGCTTTCATTTTACTTAGAATTAGAATTTTGTAAATATTATGTTCTCATTTAAGCCTCCACATTGGAAATATAGTTTAATACACTGTGGCTTTGCCAGCCTGATTAAATAATAGAAAGTTAAAAATAACTTTATTTATCCTGTTTATATGCCACCTCTTTTTGATGAAGCTCAAAGCAGTGTTCTTAAGCTTCCTAAATGAGATTCCATCTCAGTATTGACAAAATGAAGGGTTGATTTTTGTGTTTTTG
>JAHTLZ010000237.1:53365530-53378819 GCA_023846285.1 Phrynocephalus versicolor
GTCAACCAAACATTAGTTCTCTAGAATACAACTTAAAATGGTGGGTAGCTATGCTTTTATAAACGTTGTGAAGGAAAGGCAGGGGGAGGGAAACCTTTCTCCTTGGCAAGGACTTTTCATGTCACAGTGAATAATTTCCTTTGCCTTTTAAAGTCCCTCAAAATGGGAGCTTGTAATGGAAGTGTTGACCCAGACTTAACTTCAGCATTAGGAATGAGTTGTCAGGCTGCAAAGCACATTACAGGGAACAAATGCCTGGGCAGCTACTGGTGACAAGGGGTTAAAGACGGTAAAAGGGAGCAACTGCGATGAAATGGGAAATTATGATGGGAAGAAGGCAGCGCAGAGACTACTTTATAAGTGAGCTGAATAAAAATAATAGCTTGCATTTTAGTTTGTTTTACTGGCAGTATCCCAGCAGGTCTGCCAATTCCTTTGTGAAGCTAGAAATAGATCTGTGGTGTATTATGAAATTATAATTGTTTTAATGGAAAGAGCTGAGCCATGAATCATGCAGCTAAAAAACACAATTGACTGCCTTTCAGAGGGAGACAGGGATGATAGGAGGAGGAGGGGGGAGCGATTAATGTTGTGTAATGGGGTGCTCTTGCTAGATACATAAAAACAGCCAGGTGCCTAAAAATGTTTTATGATAGCATAGGGTTTCATGGATTTCACCAGCTGCATCTCTGTTCCGGAGAAGTTTATGCTATAAAATGATGGTTCACTTTTAAGATGCCACATAGGACAGAGTTGTTTTTGTTGTAATAGATTGACATGACTGACCACTCTGGAAATCAAATTGAATAGCTCAGTAGAAACCTCAATCTCGTATTCAGATGAAGAAGAATATTACAGTATCATATAAAATGAATTTCCTGATGAGAGCTAAATTAGTCTGTTTAGGAAAGAAAAGGCACTTGAAAGAATGACAGGTTTAACATGCCAGAAGCTTTTGTAGGCAGTAGCCCAGTTATTCAGGTGCAGGAATAAAATTCAGATGCTCATGAATTCTGATGCAGGAGTCCAGATGCAAGAATCGCAATGAAAGAATAAAATATAAAAAGGGATAACATCTTTTGGGATTCATGTAGAGTTTGGAAGCCTAGTGTGCAGTACTTACATCTGGCCCTCAGTGCTTGGATCATGCACTGAGTTGCATCCTGTTTAAAAACCATCACCCATTGTGCATAGCTATAGAAAGGTCTTCCTCCTAAGGGATTGTTCAGTAGCCCAAGATGTGGGTGAGCCAAGCCTGGACCATGTTGATAGTGGACTGAGGAGAAAAGCTGTCGGCCTGTGCCTGGGGTGCGTGTGCAGAATTTACTGAGGATTATAGGCCTACTAGGTAGCATCTTGATGTCTCTGAAGAAGCTGCAAAAATGGGGACGTCAATAAAGAGCATGTCATGAGTGCCCCAGGTGTTAAATTCCCTATAAATAGTATTTATTGGTCTCCCAGTCATTTGCATGCCCAGGAATCAAGCCTCGTATCCATACACTCCTAGGAGAGGCTCATTTGTGTTTTTGTTATGTAGCATCAAGTCACTTCTGATTTATGGCAACTGTATGAATTATAGACCCCAAAGGATCTTATTGTTAAATACTGCTTGAGACCACCAAATGTGACAAAGGGTACAATCTAAATTTCTAAGAACTATACTTCAGGTTCCCAGGTGTGTTTCAAATGCCTGGATACAACTGGAGGCAGGGGTTGTAAAAGTTGAGGCTTGGGCTTGTATCCTGTCTGTTTATACATGGCTAAACAGACATAACCACGCCCAAGGCCTCTTGCCCTTGATTTTCTATGACAATATCCAGTCCAGCTGGGCAAAGAATGTCCAGAACCGTCCAATGAAAATCGGTCTGTCTCCACAAGTGCTGCTGTCATACCAAATAAACGAAGCAAAGAAACTAGTTAAACAAATAATTGAGGATATCTAGAACATCAATCTGACTTTGCTAGTGTACAGAATCTGATACCAAGGGCCTACATTAAGAATCCCATGAGATTGGCAGATTACCTAAAATACCTAGAAGTGAGAGGGTTTAGAACCACTTTTACCTTAGCAAGATGCTCTGCCCTTCCATCCACCATCCTCAAAGGGAGATATAAGAACAAGCCTTATGCAGAAAGGCTATGCTCCTGTGCACTGGGGGGTGGTAGAGACTGTACAGCATATGGTTTTCACCTGCCCCCACTATGAGATTGCACGCAACCAGATTATTCTTCCACTGATCAAAAAAGTGCCAGGACGCTCAGAAGAAAGTAGACTCCAATTTCTTCTCTCAGATAGAGATCCCAGGATCATCTATCATGTTCCAAGTTTCTGTATAGTGATAATTAGATTCCAGAGATCTAAATGCCATTTAATTTTAGACTCCAGATCTTAAAAGGACGTCAAACTGTAGATTGTAAATGGGTTTAGATCAAACTATGTAGCATTTTTGTTCATATTTGCACCAAAAAGGTTGAACATGCAACTGTGTCTCTGTTTTAAATTGGTCTAAGGACTATAATAAAAAAACTTTATATATCTATCTATCTCTGTGACAAAGGTAAAGGAGTTGTATACATGTTCCTAATTCTTGTACTTTAAGAACAGATCCATGCCACTTCTGAGCTAATTAATTACCAGGTTACAGTTGCAAGAAAAACTATGTGAACCTTTTGGAACTTCGTGATATTCTGCATTAATGTATCATACAGTGGGATCTGATCTTCCTCTAAGTCAAGTGTATTGACAAATCTGATGTGCCTAAAATAATAACACAAACATCTGATCTTTCAATTTTTATTGAACACACTAATTCAACGTTCAAAATGCTAGTTCTTTCATTTTGTTTTAGGAAATCAGAGGCTTTTTATTGCAGTTAGTTGGGTGGTTGTTTTCGGGGGGGAGGTTGTGGGGGTCTTTTTCCATGTTCTTACAATGACCATTAGGTAATTCACATGTAGATAGAATCTAATGAATGTGACTTGCATTGTGGCATCTTATATGTCCTTCAGCTGAAATCACTGCACTTTCACACTAATCTCTGTTGGAGGGGACAGGAAGATGCCACAGCAGGTAGGAACTAAATCTGGTTTCCATTTCCGGCCCTATGGCATTTGCTGTGACAAAAGGCTAGCAGATGAATTCTTGATACTATCCTCTTTGCTATAGAAGTGAGAAAGTGAAAATGAAAAACAGCAGCAATGACTTGAGAGATAAAAAGAAGACTAACATTACATTGGCCATAGACTTATAAGTTCTTTCAACAAAGTGGCTGAAGTTTGTTTCAAGTTCAGTTCCTCTGCCCAGAACCACCAGCCCTTGATTACATAGGCAATTAGCTCAGGGTATTTCAGCTGCATATAACCTGCTTGTTGTCTCTGATCACTTTCAGCAAATTGCACGTTATATAGAAGATAATAGGCCTCATTCACAAATTCCATATGTTTACTTATCTGGTCACTTATTAAGGGAAGATATGAAGAATCTTAGCTCTGTGTAAAGTCTAGTTGTTTCTTGAATAAATTCATTCTGATACAGTGAGAGTTTACCTCACAGTTGCTGTATACATTAAGGTCAACTTAGCATATGCATCTTTCCTTGAATTTACAAGAAATGCTGATAAATAAAAAAGGTCATTTGTAAAAAAAAGTTGTGAATTTCTATGGGTACATCTAGATGAAGTGATCCTACCATTGCTGAGAATTTTTCTTCCACACAAAGCTAAACATGAAATTCTTATTGACTGCCTGCATATCAAGTGGCTTGTCACTTCTTCAGAATGTACATTTTGCTCTGTCACACCCACTGAATGGGCAGTGTTGTTTACTCATAGTTGCCATACACCCATTCTACCAATATTTCCAGGCAGGTATAATTTTAGTACCATGTTTTGTTTATGCTTGGTTTTTATTTCAAAAGAGTGTCTGTGACCCGGAGCAGGTGAACTACAATCTTACCTCTAAGGGTTTAATTAGGTGCTATACTGAGTACATACTTCCTGCCACAGCAAGGACACTTCCAGACAGAGTTCCTGACATGAACACTTAAAAGGCACTGCATATATGTGTGTGTGTTTCACCCACCTCTTTCTCCTTGGTAAGAAAAATGACAGAAGGTGGTAGAAAAGCAAGATCTGGTTATGCCTGGAGGACCACTCCATGTGAATTCTCCATAGAATCATGAAGTTGGAAGGGGCCTAGAGCGCCATCAAGTCCAACCTCCTGCTCAAGGCAGGAATGCAAATCATACAATATCTGCTAAGTGGTTATCTATACTTTTCTTGAATGCCTCCAACATTCGAGCATTCATCACCTTTCAAGGTAATTGGTTCCGTTGCCGTACTGCTCTGACAGGAAGTTTTTCCAGATATTCAACCAAAATCTGTCTTTCTGTAATCTGAGCCCACATGCCCATCCAGATTGATCAAGAACAGATCCTACCCCTACTCTGTATGACTGCCTTTCAGGTATTTGGAAAGTGCTCTCTTATCTCCCCTCAGTCTTCTTCTTTCAGGGCTGTACATGCCCAGTTCTTTCAGTCTTTCCTCATAAGACTTGGTTTCCAGTCTCCCAATTATCCTTGTTGCCTTTCTTTGAATGTGTTTCAATTTGCCAGCATCCTTCTTGAAGTGCAGTGTTCAGAACTGGATAAAGCAGTGAAGATGAGACCTTGCCAGTGCCACATAGAGGAGAACTAGTACCATGTGGGATTTGGAGACTATCAGTGCAACCATAAAATTCAGTAAATGTGCAGTAGCAACAGAGGGACCCAAGTCTCATCTGATTAGACTTCAGTTATTAGCAAAAGGTATGGCATATCATCTGCCTTCTTTTGAGAAACAAGGAGTCTTATTCCATTTTATAGGCTCAATTATTTATCCTACAGTTTTTATACATAAAATTCACTTTGCCTAACCTACTTCAAAGTGGATGTTATCTGGGCCACATTTCCTGAAAAATTGCAAATGTTGTTTTGTGAATTGCCCATTATCAAATATGTTCCAATTAGAAAGAAGACCAGTTTTTTTAAACTATTTAGAACATTTCAGTGCTTCTCCTTTGAGCCTAAATGTTTTAATGAGTTTGAGGAAAGTGTTTGAGGAAGCTTGGTTAAAATTTTGTTATGTTTGGTGTTCTAATTCTCTTTTATTCATACTGAAGAACAATTAGTTTTTCTTCCTAGAGATTTTGAGATCCCTTTGAATATAAAGAAACAGTAGGAAATGTATGCAAATCTATACATAGTTTTAAAGGGGACAGTCTAGTTGTATTCTGATTTTACTGCAAAGGGAATTTAAATTAAAAAACCACACTAAGGTTATTAATTTAATGCTGCTTCACACAACACCGTTCATTCCTAGGAAAGCAGGATGAGACCAGCTGAATTATTAAAATGATACAATTTTACAAAAATATTGAAATATGATACTTTGTGGAAAGGAGTATCTTAGGTAAGCCTTTGTATTGTAGCTAGTGCTGTATATGCTCTATCTTAGTTCCATTTGCCTGGGGGAAATCTCCATGATCAACAGGCAGTTATTGGGTGGTCTGATGCATTTCTTTAGAATATACAATAGTTTGAACTTAACAGAGAACAGGGCCTGTGCATTCCGATTGAGGTCCAGGGAACCAAGGGTTTGCTTTTATCCTTTCCTTGGAGGGCAAGCCAGGTTATTTATTCATTTTATTTATTTATTTACAGTATATAGCTTCTATACACCCACTACCCAAAGGTCTCTGGGCAGCTCACAATCAAAATAATTAAAACATCAAAATTACAATCAAATTAGAACAACAAAAACATATGAATACAATAAATACAATACATTAAAACGCAACACTAAAATTGCCATCAGGACCACAATCTGGAACAGGAAGGTTTTTACCTGGCGCCAAAATGTTATCAACGTCGTCGCCAGGCGGGTCTCACTTGGGAGGGCATTCCATAGTCTAGGGGCAGTTGCTGAAAAGGCCCTGCAAGCCATCCCTTTCACCTACTCGAGGTATGGCTCTTTCAGGAGGACTCCCTGGCTAGATCTTAATTGCTGGGTAGGTTCATATGGAAGGAGGCGGTCCTTCAGATATCTAGGTCCTAAGCAATTTAGGGCTTTATATGTCAAAACAAGCACTTTGAATTGGGCTCAGGCAGCAACTGGTAACCAATGAAGGTTATGCAGAATCAGTGTGATGTGTTCCTTGGTGGCCCTGCCACTCACCGGACGTGCAGCACGATTCTGAACCAGTTGCAATCGCCAGACCATCTTCAAAGGCAGCCCCACATAAAGAGCATTGCAGTAATCAATACGGAATGTTACTAGTGCATGCATAACTGTCATGAGGCTTCGTTCGTCCAGGTAGGGGCACAGCTGGCCACCAAGTCCACCTGGGCTTTCAGAGTTAGACCGGGGTCCAGGAGCACTGCCAAGCTACGGAGCCTTCCCCTTAGAGTGAGTGCAACCCCGTCCAGGACAGGGAAGTGGCCCTCTAACCTTTTCCAGCGAAGCACCCACTAACAGCACTTCTGTCTTGTCTGGATTGAGTTTCAATTTATTAACCCTCTTCCAGTCCATTATCTGGTCCAGACACGAGTTCAGAACAGAAACATGGTTAGGCAAAGAAACATGGGATGTGAGGAATGTGATTTTCCCTCCCTTTAACCCCCCACCCACAAAGACTGAAAAATGTTGCAACTGTTGTGCAGAAAGTGATTTATTCCCCTGCTGATAACTGAGATCATCCAGCATTCCAGACAGGCACAGCTAATGGATGACTTAACCCTCACCCAGCAGCTGATTACAGGTCCTCAGGAGACAGGAGGCAGCTTTGTCTCTGTGCAGGATTATAGAAAATGCATCGTTGTTTATACCCCCCCTTTTTGTTAGTGTTGTGATTATGTTCAGGAGTGGAATGCTAAGGAATTGCAATTAACCTCCAGAAATCTTGCCTGTTTCAATGATTGTATTGACAGATGAGCAAATATGAAGTCAGCTCCTAGGCTCTTGAAATTATGTAATAGAGGTAACATTTATTTTGTCTTTCTTAAAAATATTCACCTCCCTATTTATAAAGCACTGTCCAGTTGTCTGGTTCCTTTGCCTCTATTCTTCCCTGACTGAAACTGCAGCCAATGAAAAGGCACATTGCATAAAAACAATGAATTTTTCATTAGCTTCTTAGGTACTGACAATCAGCTGTCAAGGTTGTCATGGACATAGTCCGGCACTACACAAGTTGATTTCTAAACAATGAAACCTGTGATTACAGCTGGATTCTCTTTTCTCCAAGCCTGCTCCACCCAATCCCTAATTTATAGGAAAGATTATTCAGTAGAAATGAAAAAGGGAATTCAGCACACATGGAACTCCACTTTGAAATCCACTTAGTGTGAACTTTCCATATTTCAGTACTCTGAAATATGGAAAGTAGTGTCAGAAACTCGCTAAAATATGGAAAGTAGCATCAAAAACTCACTTTAGAGATGACCGTTGTATGGTCAGATTAAGTCATGATTGGAAAGGCCTGGCTGTAAAGCAGAGTGGTGGCATAGAATCCAGAGATTGTAACTTTTGACTGCACGAATGTGGATATGGGATTTGACTTTCAAAGTATTCTGCATGTTTCAAAGTAATCTCCATGGTGACCATTCTTCAGTGTGTTACAATTCGAAAGAGGAGCAAACCTAAACAGTTCCCACCTGGGTTAGTTTTCTGTATCCAGAAGGGTGTGTGAATATAGGTGTGGTGTGGATGTTTTATAGGCAAAGAAGTCTTAAACATGTGGCTACCCACCTGTAATCTGAACTGATGTAGTGTATGGTACCATTTCATCATATTGCATGTAAAGACTTTGCTCAACTTTAGAATTTGGATAGGGTGTGTCATAGTTGTTCATTCTCTCTCCCCCCCCCCCCAGGACATGGGGAAGTGCTATAGAATGTTAGAATACTTGTCCATTTAGCCTATTGTTTTTATATGCTGTCAAGTTGCTTCCAATTTATCGTGACCCTATGTATGAATCACTCCCAAAAGACCCTCTCATTAACAAGCCTGCTCAGCGATTGCAGATTCAAGGCCATAAAGTCATTTGTCTCATATTTGCTTTTCCTTTTTTTCCTGCTGCCTGTAACTTCTTGCAGCATTCTTATCTTTTGCCGTGAGTTTTCTCACCTGGCCAGATTACAGCAACCCTCATTTCATCCCTTTTTATTATTATTTTTGCTTCTAGAAAGAGCCATTTGGCTTAGTACATTTATTTTTACTGATAGTAGTTATCTTGGAGGGCTCAATAGGGAAAGGTTTTCCCACCATTTCTTCAGGTCATCAGATATGAGAACACTTTTACTGATCATAAAAGGATTTTCTTAAATAATCTGCCTTTGTGTTTGAGAAGTCATGGTTTTGTCTGTTTTATTTTTTTTACATGCCTATAATATTTTCCCTTCTCTTTTAAGCACTACTAGTTCAACAGCAAGCAGCTGCGACACCGAATTCACCAAGGAGGATGAGCAAAGGTTAAAGGACTACATTCAGCAGCTGAAGAATGACCGGGCTGCTGTTAAACTGACCATGCTGGAGCTAGAGAGCATCCATATTGATCCCCTCAGTTACGACGTCAAGCCTCGTGGAGACAGCCAGAGGCTCGATCTAGAAAATGCTGTGCTCATGCAGGAACTCATGGCAATGAAGGTGCTTTGTTGAGTTACTGAGAAATCCAAACATGTGAAGCTTTTAATTTTAAAATGCAACCATGATGTTTTTGTTCCCCAGGGGGCATTTTATTTTTAATGGAAAAAGAAAAAAACAGTAACAACAACAATCTGAGCCACAAGAAAAGGGACAGTGTCTGTACTGTAGGAATGATACCACCTTAACTCCCATGGTTCCATCCTATAAAATCTAGGGATTCGTATTTTGTTGAATTAAAGTGGAAGGCCAAACAAGAATAGTGGATCCCACCACCATGGGACAAACACTAAGAAAAAGGAGATTTAGAGTTATTTGCTGGACAGCTCTGGCGCCCTTATCTGACTGCAGTACTAGAATTCTGCAGCAAAGAATTCTAATTTCTCATCTGACTAAAAAAATCCTAGGATTCTGTAAGATAGAACTGCAGCAGTTAAAGTGCTGTCACAACACAGTAAGAGTGTAGATGCACTCTTAAAAGCAAGGGACAACAAAGTTTGAATATTTGTAACTGAATATTAAGGAACCAGCCTGCATAGATGTTCTGTCTAGATATGAATATTTTTGCAAAACAACATGCTCTTCTGTGCCTTCTCAGGAGGAAATGGCAGAACTGAAAGCACAGCTCTACTTGTTAGAAAAAGAAAAGAAAGCCCTAGAACTGAAGTTAAGTAGTCGGGAAGCTCAAGAACAGGCCTATCTGGTCCACATCGAGCACCTGAAGTCTGAGGTGGAAGAGCAAAAGGAACAGAGGATGAGATCTCTAAGTTCAGCTAGTAGCAGCAGCAAAGATAAGTCAAATAAGGTGAGTTGTGGTTTTTCAAGTGATGACTGGCAGGAGCCTCATTCAGAAGCAGCAGCCTTTTCAATGAGACATACTGGGGGAAGCTGAGCCATGGTGGGGACGCAGGACTGTTGTCTTTGTCAGCTACTTGTATATGTCCCCCAGAAACTTGTGGCTGGCTACTGTTGACAACAAGGCACTACTACTCCCAATGGACCTTTCGGCCAATACAACAGGATTCCTTTTACATCCTGTGTGACAGTTGTATCAATTTATTCAGTCTCATCAGGTCAGCTACTCTATTTTGCTGACTTTGTCCTGACACTAATGAAGCTGTGAAAGATAGACAGAGAGGGAAATTTCATATGTGCATAAATAGTTTCCTTGTTTGTTTCATTATATATGCAGATGAGAGAGGGTAACTCAGGAATGACAATTCTTTCTCACTCCTTAGGCAGCCTTTTTTATGGGAAATAGGGCCAGAAAATATGAGAAAAAGTAGGGGGAGCTTCTTTGGAGGTTCCAAAATCCTTGCTGTCAGACTGATACTCTTCTGTGGAAGAATGTTGTTCTGCTATTTCCTCCTGCTGAAGTCAAGTTGCTTTGGAAGCAGTAGACAGTGCAGCGTGTGAGAGGAGGCCTCCATTTCATCAGCCAGGGAGTGCAAGTTTGTTTGGTTTCACTGACAAGTCCTTAAAGTGTAAAGTAATTTGGGTCTGCCTTAAGCAATATGGAATTGGCAGGTAGGATACTGTGGTTTGCATCAGCATCTGAAGAAGACACACAAGTCTACTCTTGTGATTGTATGAAACCTGCGAGGTAAGAGTGAAAAATAGTTTCGAACACCTGCAAGCTTCTTGGGATGGGGTTGGTAGGATGAGAAAGGTAGGCTGGTCACTTGGTATGGTAATTAAAAAATCAGAGAATCATCTAGTTGGAAGAGACCTCAAGGGCCATCCAGTCCAACCCCCACCATGCAGGAATGCCCATCAAAGTACCCCCAACAGATGGCCACCCAGCCTCTACTTTAAAACCTCCAAAGAAGGAGACTCCACCACTCTCCGTGGCAGCATGTTCCACTGCTGAACGGCTCTAACCATTATGAAGTTCTTCATAATGTTCAAATGGTATCTCTTTTCTTGTAGTTTGAAACCATTGCTCCGAGTCCTAGTCTCTGAAGCCATGGAAAACAAGCCAACCCCCTCTTTGATATGGCATCATTTCAAATATTTAAACATGTCTATCATATCCCCTCTCAACCTTCTTTTTGTAAGACTAAACATTCCCAGATCCCTAATCCACTCCTCGTAAGATATTTCTTCCAGACCTTTAACCATTCTGGTTGCCCTCCTTTAGACCCACTTGAGGTTGTCAACATCCTTTTTAAATTGAGGAGTGCAGAACTGTACACAGTACTCCAGGTGGGGTCTGACCAAAGCAGAATAGAGTGGTACTATCACCTCCCTTGCTCTAGAAACTATGCTTCTGTTGATGCAACCAAGAATCACATTGGCTTTCTTGGCTGCTGCGTCACACTGTTGACTCATGTTCAATTTGTCATCCAGCAAGACTCCCAGAACCCTTTCACGGGTACTGTTCTACAGCCAGGTGTCTCCCATCCCATATCTGTACAATTTATTCTTTTTACCTAGATGCACCACCCTACATTTCTCTCTGTTGAAACCCATTCTGTTAGCTTTGGCCCAGCAATCTAATCTGTCAAGGTCCTTTTGGATTTTCATCCTAGCCTCTATGGAATTAGCAACCCCACCCAATTTTGTATCCTCTGCAAATTTGATCAGCCTACTCTTTATTCCTTCCTCCAAGTCATTAATAAAGACATTGAATATCACCAGACCCAGAACAAAACCCTGGGGCACCCCACTGGTCACGTCTCTTCAAGCTGAAGAGAAGCCATTAATGATCACCCTTTGGGTGCAATCAGTCAACCAATTACAAATCCATCTAACAGTGGCACTATCTGGCCTACATTCCACTAACTTCTTTGCAAGTATGTCATGGGGAACCTTATCGAAGGCCTTACTGAAATCAAGATAAACAACATCCACAGCATTCCCCTCATTCACCAGGCCTGTAACTCTATCAAAGAAACATCAAATTAATCTGGCATGACTTGTTTTTGAGAAACCCGTAGTGATTTCTAGTAATGATGGCATTGCTTGTTAAATAATTGCAGACTGCCTGCTTAATAATCTGTTCTAGAATCTTTTTAGGACTAGGTGTCAAGCTGACTGGGCGTTAATTATTTGGGTCCTCCCCCCCTTTTTTTTTAAAGTTGGGATCAACATTTGCCCTCCTCCAATCTATGGGGACTTCCCCTGTTCTCCAGGACTTCTCAAAGATTATTGCCAATGGTTCTGAAATTACTTCTGCCAGTTCTTTTAATATCCTTGGCCGTAATTCATTTGGCCCTGGAGACTATAAACAAGAAACTGACACCTTAACATTCATTGGCAGACCACTGTCCATCCAGGGAGCAGCTTCATTATGCAGTGGTGCAGTGCTTCCCATCTGCTTGTCACCACTGTTAACATTAAATAACTTAATGCATGTAACAATAACTCTCTAGTTTGGGTGAGCACTCTGTGGTCAGAGTTCAGTTAGACCTGCCATAATACCTGGAATGGATTTACCACTGCCCTGTAAGAAATAAAGTGAAATGAATATTGTGGCATCATTCTGCTAACATTTGGTAGTCCGTGTTTCTGAGCTTAATATGGATGAGGTACATGAACAGTAAAGGGCCATCTCCATTCAATCCCTTTTCCTTGTGGTCACCCTTGCCCTTCCATGCCTCTCAGGCCTCAGATGTCATTTGGTTATCCAAGACAAGCAAGCATATCCCCCATTCCAGAATTCAGCCATCAACAGGTATGGAAGAGGTAGCGCAAGATATGTAGGGGGTGGGAAGGATGACACAGGGAGAGTGTTAGATGAGAGACTCAGAAGGAAGATGACAAACCCTTGTATTTATGGGGAGTGAAAGCAGGTGTCCCAAATCATAATGCGTGAATAATAGGTGAGAGAGGGACTATATGTTTGAGAGTGACAGGAAACAGACAGCAGAGTGGTACTGAAAATAGTACTTTTTTAAAAAAACTGAATGTTTTAAAATCTCCATTTGTCTTGCTTTCTTTTCCAGGAGTGCACAGATAGCACCACACCATCATTAACACTAGCTGAGCTGAAACCTCACAGTGAAAGTGAACTGACTACAGAACTAGCAAATGCTCTCAGACGGTAAGCAAAGCATCTCTCGCCATGAGAACAAAGAAGCCAATAAATCTGTGGCTTAATTCTGCACTTTTAATCAGTCAAATAATAAAGCCCAAAGTAGAATCATGGAATCAGCAGGACTTGTGGAAGTACCAAGTCCCATTCATTCAATGGGATTATTCTGGCTGAGTCTAACAGTCATGAGCCCTCAGGTTTTTTCAAGCATGTGTAGATTGGGAACTTAATTATCATTACTAATTCCCATACTGTATGTGAAAACCCTGAGGCACAGAGTAATGGAGGGAGTTATTGAAAGAGTACCAGGGAGACACATGGAAAATCTGGAAATAGCATTTCAGTTATATCTCAGTTGAAATTAAATCCTCACAAGAAGAAACTTGGCTATTCTACATAATAATGCTTTTCAGTTCTGAATAAACAGTGAATAGTAAAAGGTTTTAGAAAATTATAAAAGGGTGGTGGGGGGGAGAGACCACAAGCTTAAGATCAGGTTACAGAAGATCTCATTTTGGCTTGTTGTCATATTATTATTATTATTATTATTATTATTATTATTATTATTATTATTA